>VDFB02053762.1:70186-96269 GCA_007258455.2 Sequoia sempervirens
ATGTGCTAAAACTCTCAAACTCCATGCCATTTTTTCTTAACCTACAATGTGCCATGTTTGTAGCAAAAAGGAATCTACGTGTAGAGATAGACTCTTTCAATGCCACTACAATGTGGGTGAACTTTTTGCTAACAAGTACTAGTTTCATGATACTATTAACCTCTAAAACCCCTCTTTTTAATGAGAACAAAAGGAAACCCTGGCCTCATGCTTCATGAGTGGAGGTAGAAAAACTAAAACCTTTCACGTTGGTGCCTTTGACCTAGCAATGCACATTTTATTTCATTTCCTTCTTAGCTTTATAAAATGGATTTTATCCAAAAATGTCAATATCAACAACTTATGATGCATTTGAAAACCCTTTAAATGCTATGACATTTCTAAAATTCACAAACACAACCTATGGTCTCACCAAATGGGCAAAGAACCTTATAGTGAATGTTTGCGCCTAGAGGTGAAAATAGGTTAACAACTCTATTATGATTTTTATTTCATCCTTTGTACTATCATTGGCATGAATGAATGTTATGTGCATAAATATAGTAACCTATGTGGATATGTAATATTGTGATTTCACCTCACATTGTGGTTGTAAACTATAGTTCTCTAAAAATCGATGACTGAAACAATGCTACTAAGTGAAAATGTGTCCTTGCATAACTTGAATTGCAAGTCTAGTGATCAAGCTTTATGAGTATTCCTTGCATACTAATACAGTATAGTATCATGGAATATAGATATAAACTAATACATTGGAATATTTTTAATAACCAAATCAATTTCAATCAAAAACTTTGACTTTCTAATTAAAATTTTAGGAGTTGTTCTCAAAAATAAATTTTCCTCAACATTAAAAAAATCATCAATATTTAAATGAGATGGGATAGATGGTATACCTTTGATCGGAGATAGAATAGATGACGTACTTTGAATTTGAGATGGAAAAGATGGCATACCTTCATCTTCACATGTGAGTGATGATGTACTTTCAAGTTGAGATGTGGTAGATGATGTCCCTCTATCTTGAATTGTGGTAGATGATGTGTCTCCAACTACGAGATTTAAATATTTCATTACATGAAGGTTTTGCATTGGTTATCTTTGTCCCACCAATACCATATCTTTCATTGATGATTCATGTTCGTCTTGAATTGCATGTATTTTACTATCGTGTTCAATTTCCTTCTTTTACGAAGTTGTCTCATTTCTTCTCTTTTCTTTGCATTTAGTATTTCCTTCTCGTCTGATGTTAGATGATGTGACCTTGATCGTTTCTTTAGCATGATGAACAATTATATTTATAGCATGAAAAGGAGATAAAGATTAATTCCACCATGGTACTATAGAGTAAAGAAATATATCAAATGTAAGATATTTCTTTACTCTATAGTACCATGGTGGAATTAATCTTTATCTCTTTTTCATACTACATATACAATTCTTCATCATGCTAAATAAATGATCAAGGACACATAATCTAACATCGAACAAGCAAAATGTACTAAATGCAAAGAAAAGAGAAGAAAAGAGACAAATTTATGAAAGAATGAAATTGAACATGTTAGTAAAAAACATGCCAATTCAAGAGGAATGTGAACCATCGACAAGAGATATGGAATTGGTAGGACAAAGGAAATGAATGCAAAACCTTCATGTAATGAAAGATTTGAATCTCATAGTTGGAGACACATCATCTACCACAAGTCAAGATTGAAGGACACCATCTACCACATCTCAACAAAAAGTATCATCCTGATGCCACTCTTTCCCCTGTCTCAGCTTTAGGCTCTAATAATGTCCTATTCCATCTCTAATCGGTATGCCATATATGCCATCTCGTTCATTATTGATGATATATACATAATATTGAGAGCTCCAAACTTTACGAGGGAACATCTCGTAAATTGCATAGAAATCTCATGTTTTTGATTGATATTGATGAAAATATTTTTCAGCCGATGGATGATAAGATTCCAAAATGTACTTGTAGAAGATATGCTGATAAGATTTGGAGATTGTTCTTTGAAAAATTAAATGAAATTTCAAGATATCAACTATTTGTTGAAATGATGAGAAATATAAAGTATAAGTCCATTATAGGAATTCTTAAGTACACCAAACATGGGAAGCTTCAGAGTAGAAAAATATATTGTAGAAAGGGAATATAATGGAGTGCATGTAAAGAGTGTAAAATTACCACAAAGATAAAGTAATGCTACCACGATGTATCATTACATCAACAATAATAAGTAATCAAATGAAGAAATCATGTCTCATTAAAAAAATAAGTCAAACATTGAGAATAAATAAATAAAACTTTATTGAGAACCATTGGAAGGTTCCAAAGACTTGAGGACACTAATAACAATAAATTAGAGGCATTCTCAAAGAGACCACCATAAAAAGATAAACCAATTGTTGAAGCATTGAAATCCCTAATTGAAGAATTTTGGAAGAATATCTCAAGGGTATCTTCAAATCAAAAAGATGTGGTAAGAAGGAGAATTGGTAGTTGAAACCATGAGCTACATCCAAAGCATTTTTTAGATATGAATTAAACATAACTTTTTGGTAAATATCTAGAGATGTATCCTCAAGTTAAAATTTGTCAAAGATTTTTTGAAATGTCAAACATTGTCAAAATAAATCACACATGCACTAGTTGTTGTAGAGTACATAATGAATTTTCTAAGGATTTTGATGTTTATCAATGTATATTTTTAGATTTATATACTAACAATGTTTTGCAAGATTGTGGCATATATGCCCCACCTACATCTTCAAGAAATTTTATATCAACAATTTTATGTGAAAGAGAGGAAGGTCAATTGTTACATAAATTATGCTTGAATGACACATGTGAGCTTTGGGTGGCTTGAAACGTATGCCAATTTTTGAAGATATGGAAAGTACACATGCAATTGAAAATGAACTAGTAGAATTCGACAAGTATAAGATAGTGACCTATAATACAAAAGATGGTAAAGAAGCAAAACAAAAATGTGAATTTAGTTATTGAAAAAGATTTAAGTGTATCAGTTTATGTCTATATTTTGTGATGCTATAATATATGATTAAAAAATGCATAGCATATAGTTCAATGGTTGGACTTGCAATTCAAGTTATGCAAGGACACATTTCCACTTGGTAGCATTGTTTTAGTTGTCGACTTTATAGAGTGTTATATTCTACAACCAGAACATGAGGTGCAATCATAGTATTAAAAATCCTCACAAGTTGCTATATTTATGCACATAGCATTCATTCATGCTAGTGATAGTATAGAGAATGACAAAAAGATCATAAGGGAGTATCATTTTTATATCAGTGAAGATCACATAAGGTTATCACACTAGCTACACCAATGCTTCTTTTGGTTATCGCCTAATTTGGAGAATAAGATTAAATCGGGCATGCTATATTCCCCTACCCTATATGGTAGGTGAAGGATGGCTAGTCATTGATCGATTCACTTTCTCTTGGACAAAAAAGTGTCAAGGATCGATCTTTGTTGTCCCTCCTCTCCAATTATAGTTGTTACATATCAACATAGATCGATATCTGACATGCCCTCAGATTATTAGTTGATTTATCTTTGACATTCCCTCTCTATTTTAAAAGGTTTTCAAGGATTGATCTTTTTTGTCCTCTCTCCTTGTTGTTACATATCAAGATATATCGATCTATGACACAAAAATGATCTATTTTGACATGAAAATGTCCAAGATCGATCTCATGGTGCAGGCCCCTACTATTACTAAACTATACTAGTAGTTGGGGGCCCCCTACTATTATTATCTAAGGTGGGAACCTAGCTTCTTCATATGACATGGATTTTGTAACAGCCTAGTGTTGGAACCTTCAAATTTTGGGAAAATTTGAGTGTGCCATGTCAAAAGTTTTAATACAACACTCAGAAAACTCAATTGTAAAATCAGCCCCAGGAGCACATTTTGAAAAAAATCATAACTTTGGATCCATTCATCTTTATGCCAAACCATTCTAAAACCATGTTCCCCTTTCACAACTCAACATATGAATGCATTTTTACAGCTCAAGAGGAAGTTCTGATCAATTTTCCAAAGTGATTTTGGAGGCTACCTGATCACAATTCAAAAAGTCAAGAAATTAAAATCTGATGATTACCCATTTTAGTTTAGATGTATTTTAGATGTTTATGATTTTCCACATTCCCTTTTGTCTAATGCCATTCATCAAAACCAGTCCATGAATTACATTTTCTAGTATGATCATCAGGAGGCATAGAGTGGAAAGCATACCTTATTTCAACATTTGAATTCAACTTCCAGTTACCTTATAGTGCCTATTTTGATAGGGGGAGCATACATGCACTGTAGTCATATAAAACGGGAATAGAAGTAATAGGATTAATGTTGGCATCCAAAAAATATTGTCTCTTTTCAAAGCCACAAGTTAGTAATGGGAATTGTATATGGCACACTTTTTGGTTACCTAAAGAACATAAGCCAAAGGGAATTAATATTTCAAATAGCATGGGTTGGACTAAAGAATCAAAAAATATTTGATTACTAACAATAGATCAAATTGATAAAAAAAATAGCCAGGTAACTTAGTGATAGTATGGATATTTTAGCAAAAAAGTCATGTGAGCTCATTTGTAAAAGATCTTGGTAGGAGAGCAAATGAAGTCAACTATAAGCTTGAAGAAGATGGATCGACATCATTTGCACAACATTTGGGGAAGACTATCTTCATCCACATTGACAGTATCTTAGTATCTGAAGAAGAAATTGTGCATAAGAGGACCTTGGGAAAGTTAGCCAATCTGCTCAACACGTGCTATTCTTTTTCCCAAAATAGGACCAATTGCGGTTATGGAAGCAATCGCTTCAATTGTATTATTTACACACAACAAAGTATCATTCATGGAAGGTTAGTGGAGGAAATTGGCGATCCTTTGGAAGACTTTTGATTTAATCTATCGAGAAGGAAAATGAAGGAGTGAAACCCCATTGACTTTTCATGATGGAGTAGTCAAACTTGGGAATAAATATTCCCTTTAGAATTGGATGAACTCTTTTTGATGTTATAGAAACAAAATACCTATGGATCAATAGCTAGGTGAAAATTGAATATGAAGGAAAGCCTAAAAAAATCAACAGTTAATGGTTGTGGATGAGCTTTAGGCTCTGGCCACCAACATCGACACAAGCCAAACACAACTTCTTACATGTACCAAACCATGAGTGGTGGATACACTTCCATCCACGAGCCCTAATATTCATGACTTTGATGAGAAAGATAGATTAGCATGTTAACCGTTGTGAACATTTGTTGGATATCGTCAAGATTCAGAGAACATGAAGGTGTAGGCCGATCAACACAAATCAATATTTTCCTCAGCTCCTCTGAGTCCATTGCTCCAATAAACCCAAGAACCCTAATAATTTCAAGAATAGATTATGTGGAAATGGAAGGGAAATGATGGCACTATTGATAAGGTTGTGATGGTAATAGGAAGAAATGCCATTGTACCTGCATCACCACAGGCACTCAACAAAAGATGAGTGGTATTGTGATGACATTTCCCCATCACCGCAGGAGGATCTTGACGTTGGTGTGGTATGGTGATGGAGTCACGATTTTAAATTCTCTTACATTCAAATGTGGCCAATGTCTTCATGAATTTATTTCGAGGAATATAAATTTTACCATAGGTGTAATTTGAAGGAAATTTTGAAGATAGGTGGGTGAGCAGTGATTCTTCCCATGTCCCCATAGTAGGATTCAAAATTGTGTGAGGTATTGTGGGAAATATCTTAATATTCCCCGCATTACCGCAAGGGGTCTCAAAACTATATGCGAGTATGTGGTAAAATGAAATGTTTGTCGTGGATGCAGTGAAGATGAAACAAAATAAGAGACATTAATATTTTTTACACGAGGAGATAATTATTTGAGTGGATATAAAGGGACGAGTTATTTTTTCACTATGTAAATATAGTGAATGCAAATAGGTGAAATACAAAGAGAAATATTTTCCCCAAAAGTAAATATAAATGAGAAACTGTTGGCGAAAGAATTAATACTAAAGTATGATGAAATACTTTATTTTTCACAAAGATTATTATTACTCAAAAGAGTATTTCATGTTGAATAAAAATGCACAAATTAAATACAAGGTAAAATATTCTCACCAGGAGGAAAAACATTTTCTACCAAAGGAGTTAAAAGGCGGGTAATCATTTTTATCCAAATTATGTTCAGTGGGTGAAAAATGGATGAGAAGTTTCCAACAAAAGAATTATTGTGAAATGAAGACAATAAAGATTAAAATATTTAATTTTCCAAAGGCAACTAATTAAATATTTTATTTTACTAAAGACAATTAAACGAGGAGTTGCACCAAAAAGAAAAGTTACGGATGTTGTGAAGGGTTGTAACCCTAAAAGAATAATGTATATATGTAAGATGAAATAAAATCATCAAAGAAGCAAATAGAATTAGTAGGTTAGGTAGTTGGATAGGTTGGTCAGTCGCCTCAATGGAACATTATGTTGTATACTGTAAAATATTTTAAAATTATATAATGGAGAAGAATGCATAAATTTGGTGATCCTGTTATGGTGTTAGTTGTTTGTTGAAATAGTTGAAAATATTATCCAGTTGTCTCCAAGGTTGACATTTCCCTATTATTTAAATTGATGTATCAAGGATATTTTCAATTTATCAAATCACATTTGTTACTCTTGTGTGGTTCAATTAACTGGCTCCTTCAAGGAAGGATTAAATTCTTTTAATTAATCACAGTAATCTGGAAAAGGTCATTTGGATCAATAAGAACTTAATAATTGCATCCTTGCACATTTATGTTAGGCATAAACTCATAAAAATGCCAATAAATTCAAATTTTATCCAGAAATAGGAAACACATATCATTTACCTCTTGACTCCATTAGCCTAACATAAGTAGGCACTGGTCATACCAATTCCATTTTAGAATTTTATAAAATCTTATTTCAAACTTCACATATGTTAACTAAAGATATTAAATTTCACCTTGATATTGCTTATACAATTTATACCAAATTAGGATTACATCTATCCACTCCCAATTGCCATTGTGGATAGCTTGCTTAAGTAGGAAACACATAGTTTAAAATCTTCTTCATTTACATAGGTACACCTGCCTAGGTCTAGCAGAGCCTATAGAGAAGAAGGTTCAAGTGCACCATTTAGCCTTGTTTGTTAGACTAAAATGTATCTAGAGTTTGGCAACCTCTTGTGGTTTTTAACCAGTGTTTTTGAGAACTAACAGATTGGAGAATCCACTGGGGACTCAAATCTAAATACAGGCCTTCATCATAGATTCAATACCTTACATAAGACTTCGCTGGGAACTAGAAATTATAGATTTTTTTCACTTTTCTACAAGTGAGTGGCAACTCTGAAAGAATAAGTGCATTGAGACTGATAAAATAAAGTGCACATCAGAAAGAAAAAACCCTATAGTTCAGATCATCACAATAGTTCACAACATGCACAACAGAAGGTCCTTGTATAAAGGAGGTCCTAGTGACAATGGTAAATGGACACACAAGATTGATAAAGATAAGAAGGTGTTTGATGAAATGTGCATGAAAAATAAGGATAAAACATCAAAACCACACTTTGAGACATATAATCACTATAATACATTACAAATGAACATAGCTCATATGGAGAATCTCACACTCCTGAAGAAAAAAGGAATCCTTTCTTTCAGCCAGATCTTAAGAAAGAGGAAGAATTCAAGGTTGGGCTTAAGGCTGAAAGAGTCAAGAGACAATATGAACATGATCATAAAATCACATTTCTCAAAGGGAATTAGAATAATCCTATTGATAATATAGCCTCTAAAGAAAATTATGAATATATGACCCAGGAAGATTTAAATGCACAGTTGGAGTATGAAAGACAAGAGATGGAAAGAATGAAAGTAGAGTATGAATAGAAGCTCCAAGTGATAAGAGAACTCCAGGATTTGAAGTTGTGGAGAGCCCAATTTGATGCCTAGATTGCTAACCTCCCTAAATACACACCACCTCATAGGAAACGAAATAATAATGCAGGACCTTCAAATCCACCCAAAGCACCACTAAAGCCATCCGGGAATCAATACAAACCATCAAATGCTCCGCCTAAAAATCCATAACAACACCCAAATGCTCAACCACCCCTAGCCAACAATATGTGCCACCACCCAACGTACAATACAATAATCCATTATGCCAATATCAACATCCTCAAAACCCACCTCCTCAACACTACACAACTATGATCAAACAATTTGACTTAGCAAGATTCCAAATATATCCTTACCCTATGGACAGCAGTGGAGAGGTCTTGTCCCAAAATTTATAGGAAGTAGTGCAATCACAACTGAGGAACACTTAAGGAATTTTAATGCCTTTATTAAAAATCTAGATATGTATTATGAAGATGTACAGATGAGGCTATTTATGATGTCACTAATTGAAGAAGCTAGAGATTGGTTTAACAGTTTACCAACATCTTTTATTGCTTCCATTCAAGAGCTTCATGGTTAGTTCCTTGAATAGTATGGGAATTAGTGTGCACCAGAGTTTTCCTTGCATGAATCGATAAGTATCCAGAAATATCAGAATGAGTCAGTTTATGACTTCAACCAGAGGTCTCCAAATTGCATAATAAGTTACCATCTGGGTCCAAGTTGGCAGACCCTACAGCATTAATTATTTATCTAAAAGCATTTGATCCAAAGATAGGATATGACCTTAGAAATAGGTGCCCCATAAATTTAGCTAAAGCTCAAAAAATAGCATTGACTATTGAAAACAATAGAAAGGATATAGGGATGACCACCATAAGAGATAGTCTCAAGGTTCCCCAAAATTTTAACAATCCTCAAAATAGACAAGAAAATACATATAGAAATGAAAGACTGAGGCTGCATGATATGCCCTACAATTAAAATTGGAAGGATGGAAAGCCCATAATTGACAAGCCTAAGAATAAGGAAACTACTGACCCTTTAAAGAAGAGAGGAGCATACATGGTTAACAATAATCGTTGGTGTCAAATTTGCAACCTACCACATTCCCCTAATCATTGTATTGTAGCTCAATCAATACAAGAAGAAGAAACACCAATAGATAATGATGGAGAGGATCGTACAATATATTTAACATCTCACACCCTCCATCCAATTGAGCAGGGATATTCATCTTCAGAAGAAGCAGGCTATGAGTATGATGTTGATAACCAAAGATATAATGTCCATATGGTAGAACAACAAGTTTTTTCTGATTATGATGAAAGCAATGATGAACCACATTCCCCTTGTGCACCATCTCAACTAGGTAAATACAAAGTAAGAAAACCAACTAAGGAAGAGATTAAGGAGTTAACCATTGTTGTAGTGGAACAAGCAAAAAGAAAATATCAATTAAGAAATAGAACAATAAATGAAGATGAGGGTGTTCCAAGAGGGATATTTGTGAAAGATAAAGGAGCAACACAGGAGGATTGGTGAAAGACACATAAGTCGCCCCCTAAATCCTTTGCTTGCTCCTCGATGCCACCAATCTCGACAGGGAGGTCGCAGAAAGCAATCACGCATTCTCGAGGTCGCAGAATCAATCACACCATTTTTAGATGCTGGGGTGTGTGAAGCAATCACAACGTACACTAGGCCTTTATTGTGACCTTGTTAAAAAATGTTGTTCCACCTCCTAACCTATAGGAACTCTACCTTTGCTAAGTTCCCCTGGTTCTCCTACCAACCTCACTACCTTGTCAAGTTTGCAACTATCAAGCCAAATCTTGGTGCTATGACTCCTTTCTTCCTTAGCCTTTTATGCATCCAAAAGACTAATCTTCCCTCAATACATGATTGAATCTTGCAAGGGTGAGGGAATGTTTTCCAAAGCTCCAAAACAACCTCCTAGGGTTCCTGAAACTCCACTAAGACTCCATCTTACCAACGCTTGCATGAAGCCTATTCCATAGGTTTGACCCTTGAGCCACTATTTGGTCTCTAAACAGGGGTAAATTGCTTTTCCCTCCTAAACCCACCAAAGAAACATGGTTCTTGGCTTAGGAAATGTGTTTCCCCTGTCTACACCTTCAAGGTTTCTAGGGTCTTGGCTCTGTCTAGGCCGTACTCTGCCCTTATGCAAACTCTACCCAGAAAACTAGGGTTTCTAACTGTTCAGAACCAGTTTTAGGACTGGTGAAAATTTCTCCTCCTAAATGGATTGATAGGATCTCCTCCTTGGCACCATACATGGCCAAGACCTTCCTCTAAATTCTCCAAAAATAATTTTCCAAAAATCTTTTCTCCCCTGCAAGATATCTGTGCTGTTCTGCAGCCTTTCCTAGCTGGGTCCTCATTGGCTCGCCTAGGGCAAGGCTTTTCTCATAACTCCTGCAACCAAAGAAAACATAACACCTACCACTAAAAATATGTATAGAGATGGAGCTCACCATGTTCCCAAAATTCCATACCTGTGTACTAAGGAATGCAAAATTTCTAGAACTCCATTTTTACATAGTTCCAGTCAAAACAGCAAATAAGGAAATAAAACACAGAATTTACAAGAATGGATGAAAAGATGGAACAGCTATCAAATGTGCCAAAATAAACTTCCAGAGGCTTCTCTACATGCTAAAAAAACCTACAAAATTCCTCTTTTAATTCATTTAGCTGTTATCATTCAAACAAGAATAGAAAAATAGAAAAATAGGACAAGAATGTTGTTTTCTTCAATTTCTAGAAAAATAGTCTGTACAAAGAACTTCTAACCCACCAAATAGGTCGTGGAATTCCTTAACTATGCCTCCCCAACAATTTAGGTTCTTGGGTCGAGGCTTAAATGACCTAGGTAATAAATTTTGTAAAACCCGCTGTGTTTTCAGATATTTAACGAATCTCTCCACAAGTTGATCCATTCTTTACTATATTACTCATAAATAACAAGTTGCTAAGGAATTTTATGATAGATTCAAGTGCTACAATCAACATCATGCCAGTGGGCGTCATGAAACAACTTGGCATGTGGGTAGACACCATTGGTGGAAAATGTTATGCTATGGAAGCAGACCTATTCTAGTGGTAGGGATTATGAAAGATGTAGAAGTGAATTTGGATTCTTATCCACAAGCAGTGTATAATATTGATATAATTGTAATTGACACACCCCCGCATTTTGGAATGCTTTTGTCGAGGAAATGGACTACAATAGTTAGAGGAAATGTACAATTTGACTTATCATATGCCACAATAACTATAAATGGTGAAGAGGTCAAGTTGTATAGGGAGCCAAGGATGAATCAGATTGTGGACTATGTTGCTCAAAATTAGTTAAACTACATCTGCAATGTGGATTTAGGGAGCTTCAGAATAGAGCCTTCTCAACTTGAATTAGAAAATACTGACCCAATTGATAAACAAGTTTCCAAGAATGAGCATGGTGTGTGGAAAATGTATTTTGATGGAGCATGTAGTCAGGAAGGTAATGGAGCCAGAGTAGTTTTTATTTCACCAGAAGGTATCACATTCAAGTATTCAGTCTTGTTGGCATTTGAGTGTACAAACAATATAGCAAAGTATGAGGCCCTGCTAATTTGTTTGAACATGGCTATCAAACACAAGATCAAATTGCTAACTATTCTTGGAGACTCTGAGCTAATCGTTTCACAATTTAGGTCAAAATATGCTACAAAAAACAAAAGGTTAAAACAATATATAAATGTTGTGTGGGATACAATTGAATTATTTGATGCTTTTTCCATTGAATGGATAGACAGGTTCAAAAACTTGATGGCAGATTTCCTAGCCAATGTAGCCTTGAAAAGAGATGATATCACCTTGGTCGGGGTATCTCAAGTTGAATTCAAAACAAGGCCTGCTATCCCTGATAATATCTATAGTTGGAAAGTTTTCAATGATGACACTGATTTCATAAAGTTTCTCAATTGCATAGACCAATATGAAGCTCAGGAGATTGACTTTAATGCTTTTGTGGAAGAAATAGATGGGAAACAAACTGTGTTCGGAAAAGAAGTTCTGCAGCTTAAAACCAACAAAATTCCTAAAGGGTTGGTGGCCCTAGAAAGGGTATTTGATGGAAATGATCGTACTCTCATGAATCAAACACCAGTTAAGAGAGAGGATATTGAATAAGTCAATCTAGGGACTAAAATGGTACCCAAAAGGGTATATATTGGAAAGAAAATAAGTCCAACAATCATAAGAATGCTAATTGCACTGCTAAGAAAGTACAAGCATGTTTTTTCATGGTCTTATGAGGATCTTAAAGCATATATAGAGGATTTATTTCAACATGATATTCCATTAAAACCAGATGCAAAACCATTTAGGCAAAAGCAAAGACCCATCAATCCAACTTTGGAGCCTAAAATGCAAAAGGAGATAGCAAAACTCAGAGATGGAGGTATTATCAAGCCCATTAGACATTCAACATGGGTCTCAAACTTGGTCCCAATAAGAAAGAAAAATGAGGATATTAGACTATGTGTAGACTTTAGAAATTTAACTGTTGCCTCCCTTAAAGATAATTACCCTCTCTCGAATATGGAAACCGTATTGCACAAAGTAACAGGATGTGAGTTGTTGTCAATGATGGATGGATTTTCAAGGTATAATCATATCAAAGTTAAAGAGTCTAAGCAATACAAGATAACTTTTACTACACCATGGGGGGCATACGTCTATGTGAGAATGCCATTCGGTCTCACAAATGTAGGGGTAACTTTAAAAAGGGCCATGGATGTGGCATTTGCAGATTTGATTAATGCTATAATGGTAGTGTATGGCCAAGATGACCTCACTACTTATTCCAAAAGGGTAGAAGACCATGTGGAACACTTGGAGAAAATATTCATCAAGGCTTTGGAATATGGTAGCAATCTCAATCCTAAGAAATGCCATTTTTTTGTCACAAAGAGTAAGCTTTTGGGGAATATTGTACCAAAAGAAGGGATTAGAATAGACCTTGAAAGAGTAGAAGCCATAGAAAAAATCCCCATTCCCAAAACTATCAAAGTCATTCAATCATTTTTTGGACAAATTAACTTTGTTAGGAGATTTGTGTCAAATTTTTCTGATATCATTAAACCTATATCCAAAATACTGAAGAAGGGAGAAAAAATAGACTGGACTACAGAAGCCCTAGAAGCTTTTATATCCATCAAGAAATTCTATCAAAGAATCCCCCCTTCTAAAATCTCTTGATTTTATCAAACCTTTCCAAATATTTCCATTTGCCTCATTCCATACCATAGCATCTATTATGTTACAAAAGAATGATGAAGGGTATGAGCAACCTATATCCTTCTTTAGAAAATCACTACATGGGTCAAAATTAAAGTATGATATTATGGATAAACAGGCTTATGCATTGGTCAAAGCAACAAAAGCTTTCAGACCATATTTACTTGGATCCAAAGTAATTGCATATGTACCACACACAACTGTGAAAGATATCTTGGTACAGATAGAGGTGACAGGGAAGAGATGTAGATGGATCAATAAGATCCAAGAATTTAATATGGAAATTTAGATTACCAAGTTAGGAAGGGGACAGGGTCTGGAAAAACTAATGGAAGAAGCAAATATTGAAGCTAACCAAATCTGCAATGTAGAAAATGAGGATGGTACAATTGCAAGTATTGAACATACTCCTTGGTACACAAACATAATATATTATCTCAGACACATGAAGTGCCCTGAAGGATTGAATGATAATCAGAGGAGAACTCTAAAGTTGTAGGCATCCAAATATGTATTCATAGAAGGGGATCTATTTTGGAAAAATAGGGATGGAGTGCTATTATTGTGTCTAGATGAATCACAGGCAGAACATGTCTTAAGGGAGATGTATGGAGGAGTGTGTGGAGATCATTTCTCCACCAAAACTACTACACATAAGATTCTTAGGCCAGGCTATTACTGGCCTAAGGTTTTCAATGACTCTTTTGCATATGTAAGGAAGTGTGAAGCTTGCCAAAAATTCTCAGGAAAGATGAAATATCAAGGAGCCCTACCACTTAGACTTTTACAAGTACAAGGCCCTTTTCATCAATGGGGAATTGATTTTATTGGAGAAATACATGAGAAGTCAAGTGGAGGACATAAATGTATATTGGTGGCAACTAATTATTTCACCAAATGGGTGGAGGAAATCCCAACTAAACAAGCAACAAGCAAGGTGGTAATAAATTTTCTAATGGAGAATATTGTAACTAGATTTAGCACACCAGTAAGATTGATCACAAACAATGGGATGTGTTTTAGGTCTGATGAATTCAAAAATTTCTGCAACACATATTGCATTACTATTTCTTATGTTGCCCCTTACCACCCACAAGCAAATGATTAGGCAGAATCCAGTAATAAAAGTCTTTTGAAAATTATAAGAAGGATTTTAGATGGGAACAAGAAGGCATGGGGTTCAAAGTTAAGAATGGTTGTGTGGGAAAATAGGATTACTGTAAAGGAGGTGATTGGAAAGTCTCCATTTAAAATGGTGTATGGAACACAAGCTAGGATGCCATTGAAAAAACTTTTACCAGTTTATAATTCCATCCTTCAAGAAGACTTAGATATTCTAGAACCAATGGAGGAAAGGATGGAGCAGCTTGCAGAACTTGATGAACTAAGGAGAATGGCCCAAAAGAAAAATGTGAAGTTGCAATCACAAATGAAATATCTTTTTGATAAGAAAGCCAAAGATAGAAAATTTGAGGTGAATGATTTGGTACTAATGTGGAATGCTAGATGTCAAGAAAAGGGAAAGCATGGAAAGTTTGAAGCCTTGTGGTTAGGTCCCTTTGTTATCATTGGAAAAGGAGGGGAGGAATCTTATTATTTGCAAAACATGTCAGGTGAAGAACAAGAATTGCTAGTACATGGGAAATTTCTAAAGCACTTATTTTCTTGAAGAATACCAAAGGATTAAGGATTGCCAGTGCATGGACAATTCTCAACAAACCTCTTAAAATAATCTCTTTCCATGCATAGTAGTTTAGGAAATCAAAAAGGGACTAGGAATTTCCAATACATGGACAATCCTAGAATTCCCTTATTAAAAAAAAAGTTTCTTTCCATGTATAGTAGTATAGGATCATTTCCATTTCCATCATTTTCACCTCCATTTCCATCTTCATTCCATCCTCACCACAATTCCATCTTTTCAAAACCATATGAATGGGACACCTGGTCTACACCTAGAGATATTCTGGATTCTTGCAATGATTGATAAATCATTCATCCCCAACTAGAGCCACTATTGGAACCAAAATTTTAATTAAAAATTCTAAGTATTTTATCATTTGAAATTCAAAATTCCCACTCTTATCACCTTTCAATGTCATTTTTACCCTTTACCACATTACCACTATCAACTTGGCCACCCCTCATAACACTCATGTCATACCTCCCTACTACAGATCATCCCCAAGCAGCTTGTGATCTGACGGTGAGAGTAGCCACTACTATATACACTATATGGCCTCTATACCTCGAGGGGTCAAGACATAGCTTGTGGTAGAGCGGTACATTGAGGGTAGGTACTAAGGAGGCACCGCGGTACCACAGGGGAGAAAAATAAGTCAAGCAGTAGAGCAGTACATTGAAGAAGGATACTAAAGACATATCGCAGTACCACAGGAGAACAAAAGCTAACATGAGGTAGTGTAGTAACCAGGTCATTGGGTCATTTAAAGCACACCAATCACATTAGTCAACATCAAAATATAAAGTTGAGCTCGATACAAATATTTGAATTGTGTGAATTTATGAGTCAAGAGTAAATGCATCTTGGTGTTAAAATACAAGAAATAAGTTGATATTTTTCATTCGTAACAGCTGAAACCAAGTTGCAGATGAGCTCAGATTGCAAGAGTGAAGGGAATTCTTCAAAGCAAGTTCTATTCCCAGGTAATTCTTGTTCATCATCCTCTATGAATTTCATAAAATGGCACCAAAGAAGAATGAATTAGGAGCTAAAAAGGGTGAGGCCAAAACCAGTAAACCATCATTGCAATCCCTGTTTCTTTCCTTGTTTCTTGGTTTAGTAGACAAGGGACATAAAAACGTTTTTATAGACTTAGCTCAATGCTATAGGGACCCCATTATACCTTAGTCAGGTTGGAACCTAAATTGGTACTTCTATCATAAAAGGAACGACAAGGTTTTGGTATCAAACCCATGGGCCCTAGACTTGGCTAAGTTAATTGTCCCTAATGTTTTCATTGATATTTAGTTGTTTAAAGCCCTTTCCCACAATTACCGTGCCCCAACCAAAACTATTAAGCTTCCAAAATGGTGGGTGCTTAGTTGATGTTACAAGAGATGCCATTATAAAGTGTTTTAACCTGAATAAACAAGTTGTAACAGAGGTGAATTTAGTGAAATCGGAGGAAGAGTATAAAATATTGAGGACATATAGAAGTGATGAGCTCCCCCTACACATGAAGAGGGGTGATGATAACAAAAAACTCTTTATCCCTTCATGTAGAATGGAACCTTTCCAAGCCTCAGAATTCTAGGTTTATTTCAAGAATACCTATCATGCATTGTGTCAAGTCTTGGGGATAGATGCAGAGGAGCATATACCAATAGGGTTGATGAGAATGGCCATGATAATTCAACATTCTGAGTCAAATGTAGAGTTTGATTTTGCATCCATAATTGAGGAAAAAATGCATGAAGGTTTGTTGCAAGTTAGGGAAGCTAAGGACCCTATTACTTTTAGGAAATATTCTTTATTGTGTCATTTAATCTTGTATCAGAATGAAGTGAATTGGACTAAAATAATAAAATTGTGCACACAAGATAGTGGAGTAAGACTCCCTGTGCAGAATTGGTGTTATATCTGAGATATCAGAAGTAGAGAATGTGATTTTGTAGTATTTTGAGATGATTTTGTTGTTAGATTGATAGCTTCCCTTGGTTACCCAATTCCAAGATTTCCTAAGTCATTGATGAAAGTAATGAGGCCTGTACAGTATAAGTCATACTAGGGTTGTCCCCATAACTATGTTGATTGGTTCTTTATTCCCCAACACACAATTATCAGATTATATGGGTGTGACCAAGCACCACATATTTTGTCTAATTTTGTACCTGCAAGGGTATGTTTTTTGGAATTTATGTGGAAAATGCTTTGGATGGATCATGATTTGATGAGAAATCAAAGGAAAGGTACATTTTTTCCTAATTTAACTGTATTTGAAGAGTTTTCCATTGGGTCTAATATATTAGAATAATTGCAAAGGTTCATGAGGGTTAACTATCTCCTCAAATTTGGAAAAGAAAGAGTGTGTGACCCAGAGGGTCATATCAACATGATTAGAAGAACCTTGCTGACAAATAGGGTCATTTCACATGAATTTGACCCTAAGAAGGATGCTATTAGAAATCAGGTGTATCTTGTTGATGTAATACAGACCAGGAAAAGGTGGATAACAATGATGCATTGGGAGAACCGAAAGAAGGAGAAGGATAAAAGTTTCAAATGGTTTTTTGCAAGTGAACCCAACCTTCTAAAAAGGATGAAAATGATCCTTGATAAATTTGATGAATTATACAAAATGTCCCAAGATGAGGGGTTGATTTCACTTCCCAAACCTCACCAACTACCACATGAAGCTTCCACATCATAGACACCACCCCCATCACCTACACATCCATCCCCTCCATCTCTTGCTCATCGACCACAAGCTAAGAGACAGAAGATGAAGCCATTGGTTGATTATGCCTCAAGTGATGATGAAGAGAAAGAAGTAGTCCTAGCTTTGACTGAGATAAAGGAGTCAGTTGAACAACAGAGAAGTCAAATGCCCCGTTATCCTAAGGTCGGGCTTTCAAAGGAAGGAACCGATGAAATTCAAGAAGTTGAGAGGGTAGTAGCCTCTCTAAGGTTCATGGAGGATGATAATTTTATCCATACTAATGAGTTTAAGGACTTTTGGATTAAAATTAAAATGAAGTAATTTAATGAAAGGTTACAAATCAATATTATTGGAGTTGATGAGTTGAAGCAAGCTAAGATCCAAGCTCATAAATTTGTAGAGTTAAATGTTGATAGTGTTAATGTCACCCCCAGGAGGCGAGAGAGATGGAATTAAAAAGTGATATGATAATTATACCAGGGATGGAGCTATCCAAAATGTTTCTTCTAGATCAAATCAGAGCACAAGATGGCCCCATGTTGGTAGCAGAGTTTGATTCAAAAGAAGGTGTTTTAGGAATAGGGTATAACCCTACTACCCAAACACTTTCTCTATGGACGAAATAGAAAAGAACAAGGAAGCCTCAAATTTTGGATATAGTGCAATTAATGAGGGGGTTAGCTATGGTCAGAACAATGAGGGATAAAACTCCTACAGAAGCTACCACTATGACCATGCATTCTGCAATGTTCACCAAGGATGTAGTAGAAAACATGGAGAAGAATATTAATGAATATGAGAAGAGATTGAAATTATCAAATGATGAGGTGAAAAAGTTTTTAATTGAAAATTTAAAGCTAAAATATTAGTTGTAGTAGGCCACCATAGTGAGAGGAGATGAATTAATTGTCTATCACCCACCTATCTAGGCAGAGCACCCGCAGATACAACAAATGAGAGAAGAAATTGATATGCTGAAGGAACATAAATGGAAAATGTCAAGCATCATATTGCAGAGACTCTAAAGAGGATATTAGAGAATAGAGTTGGGATACTAAAGGAGAAGATAAATGGAGTATATGAAAACTTTAGCAATTTGATTAAAGCTTTGGAACAGGTATGCACTAACTTCCCCATTTTTGAAGAGCTTCAAAAGAGATGGAAACCTACTTTCCACATACTAACTACTTTATGCAAAGCTACACACAGGGATTTAGATGCCCCATCAAGGATCAAACCTACACAAGAAATGGTAAAAGGATTAATTGATGAATATAAATATCTGGTGGATATAAGGAAGAAAGTGGAAAGTAGGAGTACATTTGACTCTATCAAATACCTCCTCAGCCCATCACTCCTCAAAGATGACAATCAGTTGAAAGGTATAGATGAATGGAGGGAAGAATTTGATCAAATGATTCCTAAGTGCTTGACACATATATAGGATGATGGGGAGATCAATCTCAACAAATTTCATACTTTTCTTGATGGGATCATCATGCTAGACAATGGATATACAAATTTCATGGTGGACATCAAAAATATCTTGGATAACAGATGGAAGAGTCATCTTACAAACTTCGCAGTTGTACAAGAATTCAAATGGCCAAGTGACTTGACAATTAATAAGTGGCAAGAAAAATATTTGGGCTCTAATGAAGATTGATTCTATACATCATGAAGAGGAAGTATCATATAGTAAAATCTTTGAACAGGTCTTAGATGACCACAGGCTTTTACTCGAACATTAATGGATTGATACATGTGTTATGATTATTTTTCTTTTATGTTTAATTTCAAAACTATGTTTTGTTATCAAAAGGCATGTTCTTTGCTCTAAAGCTTGTTGCCTCTCGTATATATAAGAGAGACTAGGACCAAAAGAAATTATTAGAGATAGGGGATTAGATTATAGGCGAATAGGGATAGATAGATAGTAGAAGGCTTCCATGATGTTTACATTTCAAAAGACTATGTTGCAAGCATAATTTTGAGGAGATCAATGAAAGATATCTAATTTTGTGGCTTCATATTGGTATCAATTGTTTGTTAAGTATATTCGGTTATTTGGTTGTCTCCAGCATAATATTTCCTTATTATTTAAATTGGTATATCAAGTATATATTCAATTTATCAATGCACATTTGTTGTACTTGTGTGACATGATTAATTGGTTTCCCCAAAGGAATTAAAATCCTTCTAGTCAATCACAATAATCTAGAAATATTATTTAGATCAGTAAGAATAATCATATAACTCTAGGACTGCCATTTTGTCTCCAATTTGGTGTTATCTATTGTTCCTATGTGATTTATTCAATTGGTTTCTTTCAAGGTAAAGGTGAAAATCTAACTAATAAGTATATTTAACACAGATTTGTATGGTGGATTTTCGGTAGATTTTTCAAACGCCCTTTTCTGCACGACACAGAGTTATAAACAAACATAAGTGTGCCAAACAATTTGAATTATAGTCAATACAAGTCATTCATTCTAGATCTTCATTTGACTCTATTTACTCAGCAAGGCATTGGTCTTATCCATTTTACCATTTAGTTTCATCAAAAAAAAATTACATCTGTTAACTGAACATATTAATTTCATGATATTATATACAATTATACGAATTAGGCTCCACATCTCTCCCAATTTACCCACACTGTGGATATAGACTACTCAAGTAGGAAACGCATAGTTTAAGTCTACTTCATTTACATAGGTACACCCACCTAGGTCTGGAAGAGCCTAAAGAGAAGGTTCAAATATACCATTTGGCCTTGTTCGTTAGCCTGAAACGTACGAAGAGCTTGGCAACCTCTTGTGGTTTTTCAACCAACATTTTTAAGAACTAACACCTATCCCACTAGATGATATTATAAACACATGTCGTCTGCCAGGGCTCATAGTCAACCAACTGTGAAGACATTACTATTCCACTCACAAGACGCCATCCATGTTTCAAGATTTTTTTGATGTGGTCTTTTTTCTATCTCTTTTTGGTTTATTTTTCTTTTATTATGAGACAAAACTTTCCTATTACTTACTTTTATCAATATTCATTATCACATATTACTATTATTATTATATAGAATAGTCATAATTCAAATCACACATTATATATGTATATAATGGTCACAATATTGGATATAACCCATTATACTAAAGCACAAGCAACAATGTTTATCTTTTTCATGAAGCACACAATTGAATGAAGTTATGTAAGAAATAGAAATTTCAACAAAAATAAGAGCTATATCAATTTGTCAAATTTGATCCATTAACCAAAATAAAATCTCATATATGCAAACAATTTTTTTTATTAGAAAATAGGAGTACATATTTGTAGCTACAAACACACATTTAATGCATAAAATTTCTACCAAACTATCTAAAACAATATCCCAAAATGGTATAGTTGTAACCTACATAGTTATCCCCTACACTCCTCGATTTTAAAAGGGTTGAGGGAATCTCCAACAGAGGTGGAGGTAGTTATAGAATCGATTGACCAATAGAACACTTTGGTCTCTCATCTATTTCTTTGAGGGCTTTAGCCCACATATTAAAATTCCACTATTTTATCAGTTACATTCGGCTTGTTTGTAATAGAATTATGCACAGATATAGATCTCATACAAGGAAGAAGGTCCAGTTTTGAACCCTGATGCCTACACAAAATTCCTTCTTATTATCATTAGACTAACCGAGAGTATAAACCAAGACTTCTTGGCATGTCATCTATTACTTGAAAAGTCATTGTCAAAGATTGTCAAAGTCTAAAATCCCACCCTTAGAAAATCTTAGGTACATGAGCATGTAGCTCAAAACTCCCCTCTTACTTCTATGTGGAGCATAGTGGGAGGCTTCCTCCAAAATAGACTTCCCTCCCTCTCTCTCGACCTTTCCCTTCCTTCTCCACTCACTTTTCTTGAAGCATTCTTCACATATTCTATGTTTTTGACTCCCTCGCATAGTGCATCCTCAAGGGATGGTCAGGAAGGAATGAAGATATGTGGGATGAGTGGTGAATCATCATGCCTCACCCCTCAAAAACATGAGAAAAAAACTTATACCATCAACTTTAACATTGATATGAAGGTGACCATCATTGATTGGAGGGGAGGGGAAAGAAAAGAGTCACAAAGATAAAAAAATATTTACAATCGAATGAGGAGATAGATCAAGGATGCAAGATGGAAATTACCAAGATCAAGAGGTGGCTTTATAGTGAATGGCATGGATTGAAGCTAAATTTTGGAATGATCTCTGAATAAACTCTCATTTCACATTTTTGATTCCTCCTTCCTAAAATAGTAGAAGTCTCTATCCCTAAAGGGATTCCTCCTTCCCAAAATAATAAAACTCTGACCTCTTGAACGTCTACATTTTCTTAGATATGGGTGGACTCAGTATTGATTGGTGGGAAGGACTCAATACCTATTCCATAGAGGAATTGGTATTGGTGGTGGGAAGGGATCAATACCTATTTTGGGAGGGTAGAGTGGGAGGAACTAACTATGAATAACAGGTTTCAAATTCAACACTCTCCACTGATTCTTGTCATATCGAGGAGATCTAGGGAAATCAACTATTCTAGCTCGACTCAACTATCTTGATTGTAGAGGCATCACCAATGGAAATAGCTATTCAGAGATAGTGATGTGAAGTGAATACAGAACAATTAAAGTAGTATCTGGTGGGTGAGGAAGGACTATTTGAATTGGTGCATTTCTAAGAAATTTGTCAACCTTCCATTCAATCAATATCTGTCTTTCCTAGTTAGTAACTGGTGGGAAAAGAAGGACTATTCAAATCAGTGCAATTAAATAGAAAGGGTGAGAAATAAATCTAACAACCTTGCGTATCTTTTACACTGACCAACCCTACCCAGCTTTTCGCAACCCATGAGGTATGATAGGCTAGTAAAAATGATACAAAAGGTTGGAAAGTTTCTATTTTCCCCTTTCTATTTAATTGCATCAATTCGAATAGTCCCTCCTTACCTACGATATACCAAATAGGAAAGATATATTGATTGAACAAAAGGTTATCAAATTTCCTAGAAATGCACTAATTTGAATAGTCTTTCCTCGCCCACTAGATACTACTTCTATTATTTCATATGCACTTTATATCACTATCTCTAAATAACTATTTTCATCAGTGATGCCTCAGCAATCACATGTGTCCCAATAGGGATAGTCGAGTCAAGCCAAAACTGTCAATTTTCCTAGATCCCTTAAATATGGTAGGAATCAATGGAGAGCCACAAAGCTAGAACCTACTATTTGTATTCAGTTCAGTTTCATCAGTCAATTCAATTCCTTTCCTCTCACTCTCCCCTCCAAAAATAGGTACTAACTACTTCCCACCACCAACACTGATTCCTCCCTAGAATAGGTGTTGATTCTTTCCCACCAATTAATACTGATTCCATCATGTATCTAAGAAAATATAGAGGTATAGGAGGTCAGAGTTTTACTATTTTGGGAAGGAAGAATCCCTTTAGAGATAGAGACTTTTATTATTTTAGGAAGGAGGAATCAAAGATGAGAAATGTGAATATCTTTAAAGTTCATTCCAAACTTCATCTTCATTCCATCTCATCCACTATAAAGCCACCTCTCGATCTTGGTTATTTCCATCTTGCATCCCTGATCTAACTTCTCCCCATTCAATTGTAAAGATTTTTTATCTCTATTCAACTTTGCTCTTTCCCCTCCCTCTAATTAATGATGGGCACCTTCATATCAATATTAGAATTTATAGGAAAGGATATGTTCTCATGTTCTCAAGGGGTGGGGTATGATGATTCACCACTCAACCCACATATCCTCGTTCCTCCCTAGCCATCCCTCGAGGATGCATTGTGTGGGGGAGTAAGAATCATAGAATATGGGAAGAATGTTTCAAGAAAAGCAGGTGAAGGAAGGGGTGATGCTAAGAGAGAGGTGGGAGGGAAGACTATTCTAGAGGAAGCCTCCCACAATGCTCCACATAGAAGTAAGAGGGGAGTTTTGAGCTACATGCTCATGTACCTGAGATTTTTATAGGGTGGGATTCCAGACTTCGACAATCTTTGATAATGGTTTCTCAAGTCCTAGATGACATGCCAAGAGGTCCTATTTTATACTCTTATCCCATTTGATGATGATAAGAAGGAATTTTATGTAGATGTCGAGGTCCAAAACTTGGGCCTTCTTCATGGCAAATCTATCAGGTATGATTTGTAGCAAATGTTTCCCGAATGAAACTAGGGGAGAATAGCTTGGAAATTTTTTAATACGTGGGTTAAATCCCTTAAAGAAATGGATGGAGAGACTGAGGTGTTCTACTGGTCAACCAATTCTATAACTACCTTCACCTATGTTAGAGAGTCTCTCAACCCTTCTAGAATCGAGGAGCATAGGAGATAACTATGTAGGGTACAACTATGTTGTTTTGGAATGTTGTTTTAGATAGTTTGGTAGTAGTTTTATGCGTTAAATGTGTGTTTGTAGCTACAAATATGTAATTTTCCTATTTTGTAATAAAGTAAAAAGTTGTTTTCATGTATGAGATTTAACTTTAGTTAATTGATTAGATTCGACAAATTAAGTATATTGATATAACTCTTGCTTTTTTCAAAAGTATTATTTTTTATAGAACTTCATTCAATTATGTGCTTCATTAAAAAGTTAAAAATTTATTGCTTATACTTTGGTACAATGAGTTGTATCCAATAGTGTGACTATTATATACATAAATAATATGTAAATTGAATTGTGACCATTATATACATAAATAGTATGTGATTTGAACTATAACCATTATGCTATGTAATAATAATAGTAATATGTGATAATGAATACTGATAAAATTAAGTAATACAAAAATTTTGTTCATAATAGAAGAAAAATAAACCAAAAATAGGAAAAAAACATTGCATCAATAAAAGCTTGTAACATGGATGGTGTCTTGTGAGCTGAATAGTAGTGTCTTGATCATGCCTGGCTGACTGTGAGGCCTAGCTAACGACATGTGTTTATATTGTCATCTTGTGAGCTAGGCCATTAAGAAAGCAAAGCCATATGAAGAAGCTAGGTTTCCACCTTAGATAATAGTCGGGGGGGCCCGAATGCTAGTATAATTTAATAATAGCATGGGTGCTTTAATCTAATAGTAGGGTCATTTTCATGTCAAAAAAATATATTTTCGTGTCAAATATAAATCTATCTTGATACATAACAATAAGGAGAGAGGGACAACATAAATAAATCCTTGATAGCCTTTTTAAAATAGAGAAGGTGTGCCAAAGATAGATCAACTAATAGTTGGAGGGCGTGTTAGATATTGATCTATCTTAATATGTAACAACTATAATTGGAGAGGGGGGATAGCATAGATTGATCCTTGACACTTTTATGTCCAAGATCAATCTCTAAGCCATCTTTAACTAGATCAAGTGAATCGATCAATGACTATCCATCTTTCACCTACCTTGTAGGGTGGGTGAAATTATAGCATGTCGGATTCCATCTCCTTCTACAAATTGGGTAATAATTGAAAGAAGTGTTGGTGTAGGCAGTATCATTTTTATATCAGTGATGATCATGTAAGGTTTCTTTTAGGTGTTCCACCATTATTTTTGTTTGAAGCAACATATCATTATGTTAGCATATCATATGGTTAGATAATTGTGCATGAAAATTCAAGAACTCATGGATGTTCTATTGCTTGAGCAGGATGTATAATATTATGGGTGTTCAACATATGTGGAAATTTTGTGAGGCTGGGCATGGAAAGGGGGGGAATGATGGTGTAGGAGCATATATCAAAAGATTCTTCACTTGATAAGAGTTAAAATATAAAGACAATGTGAAGTTGACAAATTCAAAATTAATCATCAAGTGGTGTAATGTTTCAATGGGTCTAGGTAATGAAGGAAAGTCTTCAATTCATAGATTTTTTTGGTTGATGGATGTTACTAATATTGCAAAAGATAAGGATTGTTATACATTGATAGGATCAAGTGAGCTACACTCTTTTAGAATCTCTAATGTAGGTTCGTGGAGTATCCATACACAAAAGATGGCACGCTTTTGTTCTTCATGTATAATTCAATCCTAGAATGAGTGTGAGTTAAAGGAGTGGGTTGAAAAATGGTGGTAAAAATATCTAAGCCCACTTGACACATATCAACTCCTGATGACGCTACAAATATCATGATCAATCTAAAGATAGAATCCCTCATGGCCTAGGAATTGAAAAAACTTGTAGAGTCCAAGATTATATATCCAATTAAACACTCTATCTAGGTATCCAGCTTGGTCCATGTCTGAAAGACCACTAGCCTCTTCCTTCTATGGAATAGATTCTTCAAACTATGGTAGGGTCAAAAAAAA
>VDFB02053765.1:0-20196 GCA_007258455.2 Sequoia sempervirens
CCTCACTTTCTTCACTTTTAACTAGGGCTTATTGAAACTCTCATGCCCTGACCTCACACAAACTCAAAATAACTTCCAATAGGATTTATTATGTGTGCACATGCTCATTTTATCCTCCAATGATGCTACCCCAAATATTTCCACACTCTTCCTTCACAAAACTACCAATTTCACCCTCTTTCTCACTAGGTTCAACTAGGGTTTCATGCCCTTACACACATTTGATCTCCTCAGATCTCTCAAACCTTCAACACACACCACAATACACCTACTCACACTGATTTCACCATGTTCTATCAATTTCTCAATCATTTCCTACTAATCATCAACACTAGCCTTGCTCAAATGGCTTAATTTCTGAGTTTTCCACAGGGCAGTGTGGAGTCCTTCACAAATATCTTCTCCCAATCCTAAAAATATATTCCTACACCTACTACTAGTCTACACAGGCCCATTCCACTAAGAAATAGTTGATCCAGAAAGGTGGAATGACCTTTTAGATCATTTCAATCCTCAAACTGTTGCACCCCTGTTTTCAAACCAGACATTAGTGATCAGCCTCTAATCTACTTAAAACACAATGAAAACTCTCAAGAATCAATTCTATTCAAAGCCTATACAACACTTTAACAAATTCATAACTTTTCAAAGCAAAGCCCTGTTGTACGGACCCGTACGCAAGCTGGAAGTAAAGAATTACACAGAAAATAACATGCAAACTAAGTTATTTATTGGAAATACTCCTCCAAACTCTTCAACAACCCTTACATTGATGAAATTCACCAATTTAAACATTTTCCACACCTAACTAATTGTTTCAAATTCCTATACCAACCTTTTAGAAGCCATTGACCGTTGGTCTCCTAATTACAACTTTTGCAACATTACAACATTTTCATGACAACTTTTGTGCAAACTTAGCAACTTTTAAACAATGACCCTATCAAGACTCCTAAGACCATAAAACATTACAAAATGGCCCACATTGGCCTTACTTATCATTCTCATGACCAAATCACCTAACTAGACTCAAAATCATGAAATGGAACAACAAAGGTGCTATGCACCATTCCCCACCAAGGTAAAATTAGAAAATTAAGTGGGATTAATTAATATAATGAAAAATTAGGGGTTAATTGGATGGGCACCAAATCTTGGCCATTGGATTGTTTGAATCTCATCCTTTGGATCTTAGGGCAACTCCAACTTAACCCTAAAACATAAAGAAATTTTTATAACCTATCTTCTCTTCATTTTCCTTTCATTTGGTTGTGCAGGTTATGGAGGAGAGGAGGCATAGAGAATGCCATGTCTTGCTTGAATACATCTTGCAGGTTGATGCTCTTATTGACATTACTATATTCTCTTATATTTCATTTCTCTTTGCTGGAGATTCTTGCACCAAACCCCACTTTTATTTTGTTGAATTCTTTTCAAATCCTCCCATTTAAATCTCGTGCATCTTGTGCATGTGTTTGCAGGCAACAATGCATGCAAATTCTTTTGCAAGCAACACATTTATTTCTCAATGAGAGATAAATTTATTTATTCTTCTTTGTACTTGAAGTTCCCTGTAGTTTATACACAACAACAACATTGTAACCCTGGCGTATTGATCATTTTTGATGATGGGTAAGCACCAGAAATCTGTTTATAGAAATAGTTTATTAAATGATTTTTTTTTGTTTTTGTAGGATGGGGGGGAGGGTTTGGCCTTTGGCCACGACTCTCCATAGAGGGGCTCGTAGACCTACTAGGGAAGTCGTGGCTATTGTTAGAAAGATATGGGTATACATAAAAATAATTTGATGAAACTACAAGAAATTTTACTCAAAATAAATATGCTTATGCTCTGATATATTATATTCATATCATACAAGTATACAAATTTATTGTGTATACATATTTAATCATTAATCTTATTTTATTTTAATTCTTTTTATCCTCCCAATTAGACAAGTATGCAATTGGGAAAATCTCTGCTTATTTATGTTGATGCTCATTTGAGAGTTTATATATATTCACATAAATTTATGCATTTCATTTCAGTACTTTCATTCTTTCACATAAATTTAACTCTTAAATCCAACACGTTTTTTTTTTGGCTACAAGTTGATGATCAGTCTTGACTTCTATTTTAGAATACTTTTAAGTTTATTTATAGCCATACATATTTCCCAACACACCACATCACATAATCTTTAATCACACATGTACACAAGGAGATCACACATATACACAATGAAATCACACATATACACAAGGAATAAGAGAAGTTTTCTGAAAGTTATCTCTCTCTACACTACCACTACAAGGGATCTCATTTTTTGTACTAAAACCTTCCACCTGTTTTGTCTTGTTGATCTTATTGCACCACAATATGAATAGTTACAGCAATGTCCATCCTTGGAGTCCCATACAAATGTTGCTCCAAAATAATCTGTTACATTTCTATAAAATCATATTTTACCCATAAAGAAGGTAGTGTCACATGCCAATAGGGGAAGAAAGCTCACCACCCAACCTTCATGGAATCATCAAGCCTTTACAAGGCTCTAGCCATCCCCCAAGCAAGGCAAAGGCACCAAACCCATAACTCAAAAAAATAGTTAAACAACTCCCAACAGGAAGAGAAATTCCCAACAAAGTTACAATAAAACTTCATAATAAGTCTGCAACCAAACTTCATACCACTAGTATAACATTTACCCACAAGTATTGGGTTGAAACTCCCACCATTTAAAAAAAAAAAACCAAACAACAAACACCCATTGTACCCAAAGAGAAACCCAACAGTCCCATAGTCATTTGCAACATGAATCCAACAAAAATAAAGAAAATACAACTAGCATTTCAACAAGTAAAAGAGGGCACAACCATTTATCTATGGCATCAAAGAAAGGGTTCAGGAACTTAGCTCTTTCATTGCTTCTACATATGTTGATTTATCCCCCTCTTTCTCAGACCTTCCTCCAAACCCTTCTCTTTTCCAACCCCCACAAAGAATCCCCCTTTCTTTCTCTCTCCTCCCTTATTCCCCAATGAAGAATAAAATAAAATAAAACTCAAACCCTAAACTTAAATCCCGTCTCTTTTTTAAAATGTGAAATAAAATGGTCCACAACTAATGTTTTATTTAATTTTTGGGTTCCAAAAGGTGTCTAATCCCTAGGTACATACTTAAGACTTCCAAAAATGCAAATATACACAATATTAAACATTTAAAAACACTTTTCCTATTGAAAAAAAGTAAAGTGAACTCTTATATCTAGCACAAAATTTCCCAAGAAAATATCAAACAAACAAAATGAACAACTTCAACAAATGAAGTGTTTTGACAGGGTTTTGGTGTCTTCTCCCTTATTCCTCATTGGCTTTAATTTTCCTATACAATAGTCACATATTAGTAGATATATCCAATACGCATATGATTAAATATTACAAAAATACATAATTTCACTAATCTCATTAGGGTTTCTTCCTTAATTCACTTGATAAAAATAATTTGATATAATTAATCTAAATCATTATCAAATAAGAAAATAAAATAAAATCATGACCATTGGTCTAATCCCTCCTAATTTCATCATTAACAATTTATTTTATTATTAAGAATGCACCCATACATACCTAAAGTTGATCACTTGTTCAATAAATGTTACCTTGACTCACTTCCTCGCATGCTTGATGACAACTTTCTTCCATTGCTATGAAATCCTTGAGACCTCTGAGACCTAGCTTAGGTAGCATCTTCATCAACCATTTGACTCATTAGTACATTTGTGTAAACTAAAGTGTAATACCGCATTAATAACCATATTTTACTCAACTAATTTTATTATATCTTGTTTCTTGAAAATAACTCATCTATAAAAGAATCACCCACCATCCTACACTTGATTAAGCAATCACAATTTTATATTCCATACTAAAAATTAAATATCTTGCATCAATCCATAGCTCAAGTAGCTTTATCCATAGCAATCATCAGCATCATTGAGATTCAACTATGTAAGGAAGTGCAAAGACTAATAATCTCCTAGATGGTCAATCCATGAATACGATCATGTAAAGTTCTCTTAGCAAAATAACTAGGTTTGCTATGTAAATTTAAAGAAGAATTAACCCATATGATTTACAAATACAGTTGATACATCAATTCAACTACGAGTCACACCATGCATCTACTTCATTTAGCCCACAATAAAACACATACCAAAGAATATCAAAATATTAATGGTCACATAGGGGTCAATCTTACATTCCCCTCCCCTTAGAGTAGACTTCCTCTTGGAAGTCTCTAAGGTCTGGGAAAATACAATCCTAATATAATCATCGCATATTTTGATACCAAATATCATGTTTAATTTGTTATAATCCTAAAGATAACCAAGGTATAAGAATAGAGTAAAATTTCAAATAGTTTCTCTCACATTGTCAATATCCATGTATTAGAAGGAAAAATGTATACCACCGACTATAGTTCATATACAACTCAAGACAAAAAGTTTACAACATTCACATAAACTTTCAATTCAATACCACAATCATCTATAGTAAGGTCACACATATGCATTAAGGTCCACTTCAATATCATATAAGTCAATAATCTCATCATCAATGTTTAACATATAACACTATTTTTAGCCAAGACATCTTGGATTTGTATGGTACTTCTCAATTTTATTTATTTATTTATTTTTATGGAGCACTTAGCATCAACTCACTACGCACGTCCCTAAAACTTAGTACACAATTAACAGACATGAAGATAGGAGAGATATGTCATGTTTCTATTTTCTCACATTATACAAAGATTGTGTTAGAAAAAAACACTCCACATAGGAGCTACATGTTGAAGGAAAAAGGGTGAAAAAACTTAGGCAAATGAATTAAAAATGACTACATTAGGTTCCCTAACTTTCATTAACTCACTATATGAAATCTCAATTACATAATATAGTTTTGGTTATAATCATAGTACAATTGAATTATTTAAAGAGAGTCACTAAACCAATGGGTTATGGGAAACAATTCATTTGGGATAGATACTCATACCCTAAATATAGGCATTAAAGCATTTTTATTATTAGGATTGGTGATATTAACCTTGCAATCCTAGGATTATGTGTCTTATTTTAATATTTTAATAATCAAATATTATTTCATGTAACTCCAAGAATTATGGAAGGGGAATTTGGATGTCCCATGTGAGGAGGAACATTTTTGTAATTAAAATAATTATTTTCTATACACTTAGAATATTATTTGTAAGGTGGCATTGAGTGGGGAAACTTAATTTAGCTTGTGACAACATCATTGGACTCTTGATATCAAGTGGATTGGAATCAACTATTCATAGTGATGTAAGAGGTGCAAGAAGCCTCTATGACATTGTGAGAGGTGTAAGAAAGAATCTTATATGATGTGTAAGAAGTTGGTATACTTTTTTGGACTTAGGTAATTATTATTTTGTCTTTTAGTGGGCTATTTTTATCCTCTAGTGAAGTTGGATGCCCAAGTTCATGAGAAAAGTCCTTAAGTTTCTAAAAATATGCTTGTAACTATGAAACACTTGTCATGAGGAATCTTTTACTTGTAGACTACTTGGCTTAGGGTTTTAGTCCATTATATTGGAAATAATTTATAGTTTCTTGTATTTCTTTTGACTATAAATTGTAGCCTTGGGGTAGTAATTTGTAAGCATGAGAATAAGAGAAGTTGTAGATTCAAAGGTGTTGGATTGAAGAGAGAAGTTTGTTGACTATTGTATTCTTGTTTGTGAATATTGATACATACTCAGTACTCTATTTTTTGGTGGAGTGTTTTCTCAAAAGGGTATTTTTCTGTAAATTTGGTGTTGCGGTATATCTCTATGGTTTGTTGATTTTATGTACTTTTCATTTTCATTCACATATTTGGCTTTTGTATGAACATTCAAATTTATATAAAGTTTATGTTATTGTTGCAATAGTTTCACTCTATTTTTCAACATTTTGTATTAGAGCCACTGGTTTTGTTTAGTGGGGGACACCTTACTAGAAATACATTGTTAGTTTTTTGTGTTGCAATGGGAGCATTTATTTTTGTGTTTGTAGATGTGTGGTTGTATCAAAATACATGGACAACTCTTCTAGAGTGGAGATTGAGAAACACAATAGAATTTACTATGAGCTATAAAGAGTCAAGATGGAGGATCTCCTTGAAGAGAGAGTATAATAGTTGGTCATTACAATTGAAAAGAAACCAAATTAGACATCTAATGAATACTAGCATTTAAGCTAGATAAAAAGGCATAGGATACCATTCAATTGTGTCTTGTATATTCTATGCTACCAAATGGCTATGTAGAATCCACCATATACAAATTGTGGAATAGGGTTGGTGAGATCTACCAATCTAAAAGTATCGTTAATAATTTATTTTTGGAAAGGAATCTGTATAGTTTAAAGATGAAAGATGAGAACTTTGTAGCAAAGGATTTGAATTCATTTAATTTTATTCTAATTCAATTAAGTTCCAATGATGTTAAAATAGATGAGGATAAGTGTGTATTATTGCTTTTCTCTTTAACCAAATATTGGGAAAATTTAATCCTTGCATTAATTGGTCAAATGGAAGATGCAAATTTGGATGCTCTTGTTGCTACTCTATTTTTAGAGGAAATGAGGAGGAATTCCATGAAATAGATCTCTAAAGATGTTTTACATGTTTAAGGAAGATCTAAAGAAAAGGTAGGCCAAAGGGGGATCAAAAAAATTATATTGAGAGATCTAAATCATGAGGTCATTCTAAGACTCCAAGAAAGAGTGGAGTGAAAATTTGGCTATGGTAAAAGTGGTATTTCAAGGAGTGCAAAAATAAGAAAGAGAACTATGACTCCACTAAAAAATTGTTTGATGAAATTGAACCTAAAGTAATTTCTTTATTTTAGTTTATCTTATGTCTAATGAATCATGGTTGATTGACTTAGGTTGTTCATATCATATAACTCTTAATAAGGAGTTGCTATGTTCTTTCCATGTATATGGTGGAGAAGTGTATGTAAGTGGTAATAGTTAGTACAAGATTGTTAGTTGTGGGAAGGTACAATTACATTTTGGTGATGGAAGGGTGAAAACCCTCAATAGTGCTTTGCATATTCGTAGATTAGCTAGATATTTGGTTTCTATTTCAAAGTTGAATGATTTTTTATGCTGACATTTGATAAGGTCAACTAGAAGTTGGTAAGAGGGAATCTAGTAGTTGTTAGATTTTAGATCAAAAATGAAATAAGAAGAAATACAACAACACATAGAACAATGAACACAACAAATACCCTGGGAAAACCCTCCTCGAGGGAGAAAAACCCAACAAAAATATATCTCTTATATATGTAAAGAAAAGAGCAGAAATATGCTTACAATTCAGGGCCTACTCAAGGCCGAATTAATACAATGAATAATAGCACCTCTCCTTGATGCAAAAAATACAAATAAATATGTTTCTCCTTGAAATCGATATGTTTCTACAAAGTGTTGATTTGTTGCTACAAGTGTGAATTGGAATGAATAATTGTGATGTCCAAATGAGAAGAAGTCACCTTCCTTATAAACCGAGATAGGTGACCTCTTCACTAGGTCGGCTCCCTTAGAAGATAAAAAATATAAAATATTAATTGAAACATGATGGCCAACCAACCTTTAACTAAGGGAAAATAGCTCCCGAAGCTATAAAACACTAACACTCCCTCTTAGCTAGGGAGGTATTTTCCAGATATCCTCATCATGGAGTCTCTCAATATGACGCTCATAATGGCTGCACCCACATCTCAGTCTCATAGATGTACAAAAGTTCATCACTTAGTCTCTCAATGTGATGTCGTCATGGAGTCTCTCAACATGATGTTCATGATGGCTACTCCCATGTGTGGAAAGAAACATATCTCAGTCTTAGAGATGTACAAGGGTCCATCACAAAGTTTCTCAATGCGATGTCATCATGGAGTTTCTCAACATGACATCTCATCTTAGTCTCAGAGATGAACAAGGGCTCGCACCTTATATTTCCTCATCTCAGAGAAATATACACTACAAGGGCTTTCACCTCATATTTCTCCGTCTCGGAGAAATATACACTACAAGGTCTTTCACCTCATATTTCTCTGTCTTAGAGAAATATACACTACAACAAGTCTTCATGATGATGTGACTCCCTCTGAATCTCCAAGTACTGGCATCAACCTCCTAACCTCCTCATCCAAGTTTTCCTTTGTTGGTTTGTCAGACTCCCTTTGAATGTTATTTCCTCCTCTTCGAAGAAAATGATCAACTTTAGAATAAGAAACCTTTTGAATCAACTTTAGAACTTGGCTCCTTCTGAGATGTCCCTATGTCAATTTCCGTAGTAGAAACATGTTGTGTAGACCTTAATTTGCAATCTCAAGCAAAGTGACCATACTTGTCACACCTATAACATTGAATGTGAGAGAGATCCTTCTTCTTCTTCGGTTCTGGGGTAGAATCTGATCCTCTATCTCTATTCCTCTTTCTTCCTTTGCCTCTTTCTCTAGAAGTATGTGTAGCAAGAACTTGGTTTTCTACATCATGATAGTTTCACCCAATTCCTCTTGTTTCCAACCTAGATTCTTCTTGAATACAATCAACTCGAAGACAATCAAACTTGGGAAACTTAGATCTCCCATTGATGCTTTGAATAAAGGGTTCCCAAGATTGGGGAAGACCATTTAGTGCCAACATAACAAGATCTTTGTCTGCAATTATATTCCCAATAGCACTCAAATGATCTCTCAAATCAGCAATCTTCATAAAGAATGGGATGACTAAATCTTCTTTATCCATTTTTACATGGTGAAGTTGTTGTCTCAAAGCAAGAGCTTTGTTGGTATTGTTGATCTCATACAATCCTTTTAGAGTATCAAACATTTATTTAGTTGTCTTCAACTTGGAGATGATTAGTACTAGGTGATTCATCATAGAGTCTATCATGATCTTTCTAGCGTTAGTGCCATTTTTCTTCCACTAGATTTTCTCAGTATCATCGAAAGGCTCAGGCATATCACTTTCCACGAAATCAAGAATATCATTCTCCTCTAATGCAATGAGTACCCTGGGTTTCCAAGAGTTGAAGTTTGAAGCTCCATCAAGCCTATCTTCTACCTTGACACCATTCACCATCTTCTTTTTCTTCACAAATTCACCTTCAAAGATCTGCCCTTAGGTCTGAGATAATTTGCAACCCTAGATCTGCAATACTTCAAGATTTTCCCTAGATGAAAAGTTGACTACTTAAACAAATCTGATCAGATCTTTTCTTAGACCCGCTCTGATACCATGTTATATTTTAGATTAGAAATTAAATAAGCATAAATACAACAACACATATAACAATGAACACAATAGATACCCTGGGAAAACCCTCGTTCTCGAGGGAGAAAAACCCAACAAAATATATCTCTTATATATGTAAAGAAAAGAGCAGAAATATGCTTACAATTCATGCCCTACTTAAGGCCGAATTAATACAATGAATAATAGCACCTCTCCTTGATGCAAAAAATACAAATAAATATGTTTCTCCTTGAAATGAATATGTTGCTACAAAGTGTTGATCTGCTGCTACAAGTACGAACTTCTTCTTGAAAGTGCGAATTGGAATGAATGATTGTGATGTCCAAATGAGAAGTCACCTTCCTTATATACCAAGATAGGCGACCTCTTCACTAGGTTGGCTCCCTTAGAATATAAAAAATAAAAAATATTAATTGAAACATGAAGGTCGACCAACCTTTAACTAAGGGAAAATAGCTCCCGAAGCTATAAAACACTAACAAAAGCAAGGACTTTATTTAGGTTGAATGCCTCTATTTTTTGTAACTCTACTAATGTAATTGGCACCAAAAATATATGTATGTTATGGCACCGAGATTTGGGCCACACTGTGAAAAAAGGTATTAGGACCTTGATTAGTAAAAATTTGGTTGATAGTTTTTTATTATTCTTATGAGAATTTTGAATTATGTGAACATTGTATGTTTGGTGAATAGAATAGATCACTATTTTCCTTTAGGTTTTTAGAAAGTTAAGAGATTTTTTAATCAGCTGTATTTGGTCCAATTGATGTTAAATCTATCAAAAAATCTCATTATTTTGTTGCTTTCATTAACAATGCCTCAAGATACACCTAGATTTATTTTTTACATTCTAAATCTAAATTTTTCATTGAGTTTAAGGAGATCAAAACCTTGGTTGAAAATAAAAATAGATATAAGATAAGGGTGTTTAGATTTGACAATAGGGGTGAATATGTCCTAAGGGATTTGATGGGTTCTATAAGCTGTTGGAAAATGGTCAACACTCCCCTTGGGATTTGTGACATGGCTTAACCACCTCCCGTGGATCTGTTAACTCTGACGATTGTATCGGGAATTAATAGGTCAATCTTTTGGTGCAACGACAACCGTGGGGCCAACAATTGGTTTAGAGCCAAAGGTGTCAGGTTTGAATCCCCTTGGGTAATGCTGAGGGGGAGATTGTTGGAAAATGGTTAGTGCTCCCCTTGGGATTTGTGACATGGCTTAACCACCTCCCTTGGATCCGTTAACTCTGGCAATTGTATCGGGCATTAATACGTCGATCTTTTGGTGCAACGACAACTGTGGGGCCAACATAAGCATGTAGGTATTGTTCAAATAAAGACCAAACTATACACACCTCCATAGAATGAAGTGGTGGAGAGGATGAATCAAACCTTGTTAGAAAGAGTAAGAAGTATTTAAGTGGTACATAACTAGATTGGTGCTTTCGGGTAAAGGTTGTAATTAATGCTTGTTACTTTATTAATAGATCTCCTTTTTTCTCTTATTGATAATACACCTTATGAAATGTGGGCTGGTAGAAAACCCAATGTCTCACATTTAAGAGTATTTGGTTATGAGGCTTTTGTTCATGTGCTTAAATAAAAGTGATCTAAACTAGATCCAAAAGAATTGATTGCATCTTCATTGGATATGATGAGAATGTTAAAAGTTATAAGATTTGAAATCCACTAACTCCAAAATGATCTTTTATAGAGATATGATTTTCAAGGAGTTTAGAGAATTTTTAGATCATGTTCAACCAAGGGAGAAATAAGGAAGTAAAATAGTGCATTTTGAGAGTAAGGTCAAGAAATAGGAATATGCACATGTAAAATAATAGAATTGTGGATAATAGAAAAGAGAAGAAGAAGAGGATTCAAGTGGGATTTATACACAAGATGAGCATAATGAGTAGCTTGAGCATGTCGAAAAACAAGCAAAACCCTTACTCCAACTTTGAAAATATCTATAAAAAAAAAGGATTTTTATGTTGTGTATTTAATTTCTTATGTATTGATGATGGACCTGGATGTTTCGAGGAGGCTAGATCTTAAAATTATAGTGATTATTGGATGTAGGTCATGCAAATGGAGATGATGGCCTTAGATAGATGTGACACTTGAGATCTTGTCATTTTGTTCAAGGGTAGGAAACCCATTGGTTGTAAGTAGGTATATAATAAGAAATTGGATTAGATGGTCGATTAGAGAGGTACAAGACCAAAATGGTGGCCATGGGCTACTCTCAAAGAGAAGAAGTTGATTTTGATTTTCTCTCTTATTGCTAAGTTACATTCAAGTAGATTATTTTTATCCATTACTTCAACATGTGATTTTGAAATAGCTCAAATAGATGTTGAATATACTTTCTTACATGGGGATCTTGAAGAGGGGATTTATATGTGACAACTTGATTAATTTACTATTAAGGGGAAGGAAAATTTGGTTTGTAGGTTGAAATTGTCATTATATAGTCTAAATTAGTCACCCCATATGTAGTACCAAAAGTTTGATGTCTTTACATTAAAAATGAGAACTCTTGGGAGTGAGAAAACTCACTATGTATTTATTAAAATTATTGATGATCATATTCTAATCATTATTTTGTATGTTGATGGTATGTTGTTTGTTGGTAACAACAAGGTGATGATTAGGGAGCTCAAAACTTGGATTTATAGGATATTTGACATGAGATATTTAGGGTTACATAATAAATTCTTGGAATGGAGATCAACAAGGATTAGTTACACATAAATATTCGGTTAAGTTAGAGTTGTGAATATATTGACACCATTTTAATAGAATTTATTGTGCACGATTGCAAACCTACAAGCATTTCTATTGATGTTGGTATTAACATTTCATTAGATATATGTGGCATAAGTTAGATGATGATGTGGAGGATATATCTAATGTGACTTAAGTTAGTGCTGTATGTAGCCTAATATATGCAACAGTTTGCACTAGACCAAGTATTTCTCAAGCAATGGGAGTTATGAGTAGATTGATGTCTAATCCTAGTAAGGAGCATTAGAATTATGCTAAAAGGGTGTTCAAATATTTACATGGGACTTATTACTATTATTCATGTTATCACAATACTAATGATGTGGTTAAGACATTAGACATGCATGAATTTATGGATACAAATTGGGCAAGTAACTTAAATAGTCAAAGATCTACTAGTGGCTATGTGTCTACTTTGTTTGGTGGTACAGTGAGTTAGATGACCAAGAGGTAGCTTTTGGTTGCTTTGTCTTCTACTAAAATAGAGTATATGCTCCTATGGTTATAGTGTAGTGTAAATAGAGACTTTATCAAACTAGTTAGCTTTTAGCCTACCAAGGAGAGTTCTATTCACACTAGTTAAGTCTCCACTTAGGGACTTTTTGATTTTTGTCCCACTTCATGTGGTTGAGACACATGTAGTCACCTCTTAAGAAACCTAGTGTTAACATGTTAATATTTTAGGTTAACACAATTATAAATATATTTTATGTTTAGATAGTTGTAGATAGTTATGGCAATTAAACTATTCTTCTAATTATAAAATTCATAATGTAATTAAATTAATGTGCAATAAATATGTTTTTTATATTTTGCCCCTCTTGTGCCTAATAGTGGTATTAGAGTAGTTCCATTTGAAAATAGAATTTAAATTAGATAAATCTTGAAAGCATTGGAGAAATTGTAATGAAGTTGCATTGAAGGATTATTATGAAGTTTGTGTTGATTGATACCCTTGTTGTTGACATTGAATAACAACATGGGATTCCATCTGGTAAAGAGCAATGACTATAGTTTAAGATGGTGAAATCTATACAATTTTAATTTCAGCAACACCTCATTCTTCTTCTCATTCATGGGGTAAATTACATGAAAGAAAAATTTTAATCTGTACATATCAACATGTCTAGTACCCACTATTCAAGATGTGAATTGATATTAAATTTTTCATTTGCCTACAATTTTTTAAAAAGTTTTAATGAAATATAAAATATATTCTATTCTAATGTAAATAATTGTACTCCTTGTTGATGGTTTATTTTTAAGAATTGATTCTTGTCAAGGGTAGTCAAGGTCAATTATAGATGAAAAACCATGAAGAAATGACGATAATGAGAAGCAATCAATGTATGGAAGTGGGTAACCATGTGCATCGAGGGAAGGAGAGCGTACAAACAATGAAGAAGAAAAATATTTGTGATGATTGAATGGAAATGAAAGGATCATTTGTGTGAATAAAAGAAGTTACATCCAAATCTAGTGATTTATGTCAAAGGGGCAAGAACTTTGTTAACTATTGTAGATTTATAATTAGATGGTTTATTGATTTCGGTGGCCACGATACAAGATTTCATACCTCTTATACTATAAATAGTTATGGAATGATACATTGTTTTATTACTTGCAAGGTTAGTCAGACTTGTAAGGTATGTTTTGTGACCATTGATATTCCCTCTCTTTTTAAATTTTTTATTATTTATGAAGTAATAAGGTTACCTTTGGGAGTAATAAGGGTATAATCAGTGTTATAAAGTGTTTGTCAAATTGTTTGTTTCCCTACCTCCAATCATGTCCACATTCTACATTGATGGCATATTATCTCTACAAATTCATGTAAGTACAAAAAGATGAGGTGTAATCAAGGAAAAAATCAGATTTGTTAAAGGGTTAGCACAATAACATTAAAATCCATTGAAGTAACAAAGTACAAAGGAAATCAATATGAAAATAAAAGGAACAATGTTACCATAAATCTTCATCTTCCATGCTTCACCTTTGTTACACCTTCTAGTTTGCAGCAAATCGAATGAGGCCCTCAGATTTCCAATGAGCACCTAGACTAATGTCAAAGCCCTATGCAAAGGTTGAAGGATTTATATAAAAGAAATGACCTCACAATAGACTAAAATGACAATGACTGCAAATGACAATAATAATAACCTAAGTTGACAGAATGAGCATGAGATGCCAAAATAAGAACAAAATTGCCATTTTATAAAATTGCAATTTTGAATGTGTGGCCAGGATGAGAAGATGACAAATACCCTAGAATCAATGGTCAAGATTGAATGTTGTAGTATGGAATAGGGTTAGGTCAAAATTAGGGCAAATGATAAAGATGAAGGGTTGAGATTGAATTATAGATAATTCAATCAAGGGCTGAAATTAAATGAGATGTCAAGAGATAAGATTTGATGGAAGATAAGATTGTACGACAAAGAGAGTTCTTTGGAGAAATTAAATAATAAAAAATTATTTAATTTAGGTGGTAATGAATAATTAAATAATTAAAATAATTATTTAATTATAGAAGAATGTGACAAAGGGAATCATTTTGAATTAAATAATGATTTAATTCAAAATTCAAGAGAGTGGACCAAATTAAATAAATAAAATTTATTTAATTTATGAGAGAAGAGGCTAATGAATAATTAAATAATTAAAATAATTATTTAATTATAGTGATAGTGGACAAAAATTAAATAAATAAGAATTTATTTAATTTTAAAAGAAGGGGACTTAATTAGTGGCGTAATTAAATAAATAAAATTTATTTATTTAATAATCAAGAAGAAATAAATGACAAAGGGGAATTAAATAAATTAAGAAATTTATTTAATTAAAGGAAGACCTTAGACAATTAATGGCGTATTTAATAAATAAAATTTATTTATTTAATAATCATGAGGAATAAATGACATGAATTAATTAAATAATTATGAATTATTTAATCAATAGTCGAATGTGGACCAAGGACATAATTAAATGACTTAGTATGCTAGGGCCGAAAGTGGTAAAAAATGAAGCTTGCCCAGGTCATTTTAGGTGTCTACATGAGGCATAATTAATATCTGAATGTTGGAGACAATATAAACCTCTATTCATGAAATTTTGTAATCAATACATATATTTATTGAGAAAAGAACTTAATAGATTACAAGATCAATTAGGAAACACACAATAGAAATAGGTTGAGAAAAATGTACCTTCTTTTAGCATTTCAGCAAAGAAAGCAAGTAAAACCAATATGTGTGTAAAGAAAGGTGTTTTGTCTTCTATTGTGTCACAAAATTCAAACATTGTTTCTAATTCTATGGCACAAAAATTCTATAAACCAAAGTCACAAAAGCATAAACCCATTGTGAGAGTTTGGGAATTTCAAAAAACAAACAGAGGAAAATGTGGTCTTGGTTATAAGGGTTTTGTTGGCTCTTATGTCCCAGAATATTCTAAACCCATAAAATTTATATCAGGTGAACATATGAATAAATGTCATGTTGAGTCTACATTTTTTGATGATTCATGTGAAGTTCAAAAATATAAGCAACCAAAAGCAATATGTACTAAGTTCAATAATATTCAAATTTGTTCCCATTGTGGATGTCAAGGTCATATTTTCATTAATTGCTTTGATCTACACCCTTGTTCTTCATGTGGTCAACATAATCATGATTCCTTTCATTGTTTTCAAAAGAAAACACAAAAATCTATGTTGTGCGTTGCTAATCCTTTGTCTAAACCAGTCCCAAGAAAGACATTGAATGCTTCTTTAGATAATGCACTTGTGACATCATTGACAGAGATTGAGCTATATTTTCCAAGTAGGGTTATGTTGAGTGTTAATTATGTTGGTGATGACAATAATATTGTTAATGCCATCGTTGATGACAATATTGTTGGTGATGAAAATTTTATTGGTAATGATAAGAATGATTTTGCTAAGAAATGTGTTTGTGCCAAGTATGTTGGATATGCAGTTTATGACGATTATGATGATGTTGGTCCTTACTAATGTATTCTATTTATTTGAGGCTATGGAGATAAATATATTGTCTCTTGTTTAGTAAATCCATCAAGGAGATCATATTATTGACATTTTCCTCTCTCATCTGCCAAGGGGGGAATCTTGTGTATATGTCAAATTCAAGTGGAGACTTCATAGATTGTTGACACCTTGTGATTGGTGTGGTAATTACACTTCAATATTTTCTTGCACTCAATGTGCCATTTGAAATATTATTTTCAATAATTTCACCCAATGTGTGGTATTAAATATTATTTTCAATGGTTGCACCCAATGTGTTCTATTTTAGATAAATTTTACATATTATTTTCAATGATAATGCAAATTTTCCCCAGTTCGATAGTTGGTGACTCCTCATATTGGCCACTAAAGTTTGGTTTTTTTTCGAATTGCAACATGGAAAAAACAAGTCCAAAGTTGAGACTTGTCAAAGCAACAAGCTCATTCTTCAAAAGTTAAGACCTGACCAAGTAATAGGCTAATTATCAAAATTTGAGACGTGTTAAAGTAGTAAGATCATTATCAAAATATGAGACCTGTCAAAGTAATAGACTCATTATAAAATTTGAGACCTATCAAGGCAACATACTTAGTATCAAAGTTTGAATCTTGTCAAGATAACTGGCTTAGTTCAAAAAAATTTAAGACCTGCCACATTAATAGGCTTTTTAAAGAAGCTTTAGACTGGCCAAAAACTATTCTCATTAAAGTGTTTGGAAAAGAGAAGTTTGAGCAATTCAAAATACTGCTTGGTTTGATGATAACCCTTTCAGATTAAGGGAGATGTTAACATGTTATTCTTCTAGGTTAACACAATTGTACATATATTTTTATGTTTAGATAGTTGTAGATAGTTATGTTAGTTAAATTATTCTCCTGCCTGTAGAATTTAGAATGTAATTTTTGATATGCAATAAAATATGTTTTTATATTTTGCCTCTCCTGGGCCTAACACCTAGTTCATGCACACTTGATATATTCTCACACACTTTTCATATGAGAATGTACATGTGTTGTACCTTTAGAGGGGTAGTCAATCATTCAGTCCTACCTTCCTACCTCCTATACCTTGTTTATATATGCAAGGCTCTCATTGTACATTTACACTCTTCATATTATATGATAGATATCCTATTATGCTCATTTTGTTTCAGTAGTGGAAGATTACTTTATTGTATTCAAATATTGGCTTCTCCAACATGGTATCAAATCCATGATTGCACATTCCTTATCATTAAAAGGTGATTCCAACACTAAGCCCTATCATTGAAGCATCGTGGAGCCAAACAAACAATTCCATTAAGTTAAAAAGGCCCAAAAAATGAAAAATATCTTTCACTTGGTAAAATATGGTAACTTTCATTTTTTGCAAAAAAAAAAGCCCCTACACCCTCTTCCATACAACTGTACATAGTACAAAATTCTATACATGTATAGATTTTTTTGTTTTAGAGGAAAAACAATTTTTTGCAAAGTTGTGTTTTCTACAGGTTTGAGAAAAATATCATTAAATTTGTGATTTGAAGGTTTGAATATCATCTATTTTGGCCTCTTCTCAACCCCTCCATCATGCATAGACCTACACACCAACATTACCACTCATTTTTGGCCTCACCTATGATTCCCTGAAATACTCCCAATTTTGTTATTGCTATGTTGAGGGCTCTGCCTAGTTATAATATTAATGACCATTATCAACCTTCATTAGTTCTCATTACAAAAAAAATTATTTTGACATTTACTCATTGTAGTGTAGAAAAATGTGCTCCTTCATATTTTCACACTATTTTTGGGTCCCTTAATTAAATTGGACTTAATTAAGCTTCTAATTGCCTAAAGTATGCATTCCTAAGCCTTGTTATTCCCATTTTCTGAAAGGGAAACCGACATTAAACAAATGCTAGCATTATTTTAATTGCCTTGGAAATTGCGTCCTGGATGTAGGTCCTCCTTAAGTTCCATGACCCTATTTTTAATATATTTTTGGTGGCATTTTAATGATTCAAAATCAAGTTTCAAATGTCGGCTTATGGAATCTAATTTTTTAGGAAATTAGATAAACACCTATAAATACATATTTATTTTATCAATTTAAACTTAACATGCATAATCAAGAGATCACAAGAGCCAAATATTATTTTCAAGAGAATTGAAGAGCAGATTTATCAATCATTTATAGCAGTAATCAAGATCATATCATCATGTCAAAGTTATGTGTGTTCATATTATGTTTTGGAGCTAACATTGTGATGTCGGTTTCAGGAATTCAAGCATCAAATCAAGCAATTATTCAAGTCAATTCAAGAAAGATCCAATCCTTAGAGAGATGTGTTAGAATTCAGTCCTCTAAGGGCAACCATTGAAGGTTTGGTGAGTTGTGACATAGCATTGCTCATTCATCAATTCTTGTCATTTGTCATTATCTTTCATTATCAAGGTTTAATTACCAAACTGTGGTTTGACCAAGGCAAACACCTATTCACCAAAAATAAAACATTTTTTCCCTCTCTTTGTGTGTGCAGATTTGTAGGTGAAGAAGGACTGAAATTAGATCAAAAGTGCAATTTTGTAAAGTTGTCAAAGTTGTCATGAAAGTTGTGAAGCCACAAAAACTCACCTATAGAATTTATTTTTGACTTTTTCGACAGTGGAATCCGAAGGAATTGGGAGTGTAGATCCAAGATCAAAGGACTGTGAAATTAAATTGTTGATCCCTATATAGAGACCCATTCACCCTAGGGTGAATCTATCCTTGCAGGACACACAACAACTATTTTTGGAGCCAAGTATACATCAGTTTGTCCTTCTTAGATTTTCCTAAAATTTGTTGTTTCTATTTATGCTATCCTTAATTTTTGCATTTCAAGTTTTACATCACATAATTGAGTTCATTAGGCATTTTATTTTCATCTCCCAAAAGTGCATTTTAGTCATATTTGTCATTTTCTGTCATAAAGGAAATAGTAGATCCCCTAATAGGGTTGACTCACCTAAGGGTTGAAATTCAATCCTAACTTTGGGAGATCTCTTTTCCTAATGAAACTAAAAGAAAAGTAGGTGTCTTAGATCCAAAATTGACCCACACATTATCATCCTACCATACCTCCTAACCTATTTTTCTTTGTTTCACTCATTTAAATTTGATTTCCATCTTCACATGGTCTCCAAAACCTTTTATGGTTGCCTCCCACATCAACAAGTCCCACCCATTCACTCTACTCAGCTCGCAACTAGGTTTTCCTTCCAATAACATATTACTCACACCACTCGACTATTTCCCTGGGTGGTTACCTAAATTGCCTTGGTCGATATTATAATTGCCCATGTTGCCCACTCAATTTCTTTATTCAACATGAAATCCATGTTTTTTCACCGATTGGAGTTCCACAACCACTTCGTGACTGCTAGTATCTTGTTCAAAACCTAGTCATCGTTCAAAAACCCTAATTGTGGTTATTAAAACTATCAAGTCATAGTTTAACCACCTGGTCATAGTTATCCTAGCTGCCTAGTTGACTAGTTTAACAACCACACTTATTTTTTGGCTTCTAAAAGGGATTTTTTTTATTTTCATCATCTTTCAAATGGGGAGGTATTTTTCAAACTTGAATAGTTGATGGAAAGTTGATTCCATCACCGACACAATAGTGTCCTCACTTTTACAAAATTTTGTTGTTTTTAATGATTTTTTAGTCTCCAAAATCATAATTTGTAAGTGAATTTTGATGGGGTCACCCCTATTATCAAATTTTCACAATTTTTTTTTATTCCTTTTAGAATTTCACAAGGTATTAAAATTTGCATTTAAAAATAATATTTGGATTGCCCATTTTTTTTAAATTGTAACAAATATATGTGATTTATAAATGGAATATTTAGGCATCGAATCTTAACAAACTTGTAATTTTTCTTGCATATCTTTTTGAGGACCTAAAATTAGTAATAATCACATTGGGGGGTTTTTGTATCATGTCTTTTCCATTTCCACATTCCCCTCAAAAAAATTATTTCTTAACATCTAAATTCTA
>VDFB02053766.1:0-61432 GCA_007258455.2 Sequoia sempervirens
CAAAAAATGAGACCTAACTCTTGTGTAGCCGCCCCTAAATTCCTTTTCACAAACATGGCAAAACCGAACACTACTCCCCGCTGAATTTTTTTGTCTTTCACCCATGGCTGTAACATATTGAAGGAATGTTTTTTTTTTGTTTGATGGGTGTTTTGCATAGTCTTCCATGGTTTTGGTATTGGTTGATGAAGGAGGGCATTGGATTGGGTTTCTTTTCTCTCTAGTTCTACTACCACCCCCACCACTTTACCTTATAATTTGCATTTCAACTTCATTATCACTCCTAGCCTCATTGTTGCTCATGTTTTTTATTTTTAAAATGCAAGTTTCAACTGAAAATGCAAACAAAAAAAAAATCAGACAATGTATGCTTCACATTTTGCAAAAGAATGAAAAAAAAAAATGGTAAAGGAAATGCATACCTCTTTGGTGGATTTGCACTCCCAATAACACTATTTCAACCTCCTCTCCTCCTTCAAGCTGCTGCTCCTTCTCCTTCAATGGCTGCAACTTCTTTTGCTCTCAAACCCTTGGCTGCTCAAACAAACAAAATGCATAAAATGAGGTTAGAGAGGCCCTTTTTTCTTCATAAAGGAGTCAAAATCAATGGGGCCCACACATGCCACGTAGGTAGGGGCATTCTTTTTTTGTTTTATGTTTTTTATTTCATTTAAAAAGCTCTCAAGACGTGGGGGACGACCGATCATCCTTAGGATGGTCGAGGGATGGCTCAGCTGTCCCTTGGCCATCCCTGGGACTGATTAGCCGTCTCCCATCGAGTCAACGACGTCCCCCCATTTTGGGGACATTTCCTGAAAATTTTGCAAAAAAGGGGACGGTCCCTTGCAAATCTGATTACTTAGGGCCATGGGGACAGGGCGAGACTTTTGGGGGCGTGTCCACAGGAACTCTAATAAACAGTTATTATTATTGCTTGGTCGGCTCAAGTGAAGAATGACGCGCAACATACTCCTGGATTTGTATAAATGGGAGAGAGACTCTCACTTACATATTCATTTATTCGCTCATTTGTGATCAAGAAGAACGTTCGCTACTCAAGAAGGAGGTTTGCTATTCTGCATTGAGTTTCACTATTGCTTAGAAGTTCGCACTACTCACAGTGTTGGTTTTTGTACTTTGCCTATCTTGGCTTGATTCTCAAGTGTTGTTTTGTATTGTTGTACCTGGACTATCATTAGTAAAGTTTTGTTGGGTTTTTTTCCCTTGAGTAGAAAGGTTTTTCCCAGGATAAAAATTTTGTGTTCACTGTTCTGTGTTTACTTTTCTGCTTACTGTTCATATCTGATCCAAAAATTAACACAATGTTGTACCCCAAATTAAAATTTTTGCTACACTTAGGCATTTTGAAGGAATGAGTAAAAGTGTTGTTAAAATTGTCAAAAAGGTCAAAATTGGGAGTTTGTATGTCTTGCATGAGGGTGAAAAACTCAAAAATTTCAAAATTCGATGATCCAGGTCTGCTCATAGCGACCAAGTCTACATAACCCAGATCTCTGTTTTTCGACCCTAAATTTTAGGAAAATTCTTATTTTTAGAAACTTTCTAAAAATATAAATTTTTTCTGGGTTTCTTCTCAAATGGATGTTGGCAAAAATTTCTAAAGATAAAAAATTTCTAAAAAGAGAAAGTTTGGCTTTTAGGGTTCAAATTGATTTTGATTGGTCGAAAATACTTCCTCATAAGGCTGGTCTAGTCAAAATCATAAAATGATCGGTTTTTCCCTAATGGGTCTATTCTGCTTTTTCAGAAGCTGTTTCAGGAGCTCCAAGGCCATTAATGGAGCACAATCAATTGCCAGGTGTCAGATTCAGAGTCTTAGTCACTATGCAGATCAAGAAACTGCAATGGATGATCGAGGGACGAATAACAGAGAATGAAAGTTGAAGAATCATGAAAATCACAAACTTTTGGCTAATTCTAGAAAGTTCAGGCGCCCTTACCCAATCTAGGTGCCTAGGGCTCTGTGCCTTAGAAAATTTTTCATCTCCAACAATTGAAGCAATGGCAAGCATGTGGAACGAAGGGAAAAGTTGAAATTTGCAAAATAAAAACTAACACAGCCAAGCATGGGCGCCCCAAGAGGAGATAGGCACCCTGTCTTTCAAGAGGTCAGATGATGGAATTAGGGTTTACTCGTCCTGGACAATGTTGCTCAGAATCCTCCCAATTCCGTACTGAATCCATCAGCACAACCATTTGATTAGTCAATCATCCAGAATTGAAGATTGAGCGAAGAGGTTTTGTAACGCTCATAAGATGTTCATTTAACCACATAAGTTGTCGTAGCTCTTTACATTTCAAATAAAATAAAAGTAAATGATGCAGATAATGAGAGCTTCCCAAAAGAGCTCAAAAGTAAAAGAAGTATTAAGTCTCATTTCATGTATCCAAATAAGTACATTGCATCTACATCAAGGATCTTTACATCAATACATATGTAAATGTCAATAGCATATCAATGAGTTTTCATAAATTCATTCATGTACAAGTTACATCATTAACTTTCAATGAATACATCTATTTCAATGTTACATCAAAATCTTTCATTCCAATACATCTATTTCAATGTTACAATAATGAATGTCAAATAAAGTTACTTTTACAAGTGGGCTATACAAGCCTTTCAAAAATATCACATGAATACATTTATAGCATGAGAAACTCTGAATCTCAACTGCTGTGACACCACTGGTCTTCTTGCAAGCTAGGGCCAAGAGTGTGATTAAGGCGCCTTTTCCGCCCTACCATGAAGTGCATGACTTCCCCGGGTTTCTTCCTAACTCGAAGAAATCCTCGGCCCTGCACGAGGATCCTAGCAACCTGAAACAACAAAGCAAGAGGGAACTCTAGATGCAAGCCTGATGCCTATATGCATTCCTAACATGAGAATCACATATTTCTTGCAAACAGGAGGTGGCTGAGACCTATTTCTTGCAAACAGGAGGTGGCTGAGACCTATATACATTTATTTCTAGGCTTTTATTTCCATCTATTTCAATGGTGCATATGCTTGGCCAAGCATAAATAAATAAATAAATGATAGTTTTAGAAAACGTAAAACTACCATCTTTGTGGGTCCACCTTCGGCATCCTGTCTCAGAAGTTTCCGAAAAGAACAATAAATAATACATTTTCCATCTATAGTTTTCATTCAATTTTAGACATCTCAACTTCATAGGAATTCTAATAATTACAAAGTACACACAAGGTTCACAAATAACTTTACATTAGCACACTAACTTAAGCGAAAAGTTGATCATACAGTTGGTTTTTGCAAGTCACTTTCTATGATTTCAAAACAATCTAAATTTGGTCTTTCGGAAAGAGTATATCTATAAACTCGTAAGTTCTCATTTCTATTTAAATAATTTGATCAAAGTAAGTAATTTATATAAGCTCAGGAAAAAGAAAACTACTCTAATCATCCTTATAAGTATGGGGTAAAAACCTAGCTTACAGATTACTTTCCTATTTAATAGGAGTATGTCTACATTTTTATGAAAAGAAATAATAAGTTAAATTTAAAGAAAAGAAAGCAATTTCACATACATTTATTCAGAGAGTTACAAAATTCAGATTGGCAACTAATCATTCTCCCAGTGGTGATAAAATCAATGCTATCATTTAAATAAGGTGTAATAATATTTTATATACAACTTTTGTGTTTTATATTCAGAAAAATTCACTAGTTAATAAATGCATTTTCTGTAGAATACATTTGCTAAAAAGATTCACCTTTAGCTCTTTATATAGTCATATATATATATTCCATTGAATTTTACTATGATGAATGGCATTCTTATAGTGCACCTCTATTCAGGAATAAATCAATTTTAGAAAAGAAAGGCAATATAGGTATCCAGATTTGTATATGAAAACATATTTTCTACTGTAAACAGAGTTATTTTTATATATACATATATATTTTACATCTTTCTAAACTTCTTGGATATAAAAACTTAACACCCAGATTTGTTCATGTATTTATTATATATCTATCTATCTATCTATCTATCTATCTATCTATATATACATAATAAATTTATAAATGATTATGCTAAATACATATGCACACTGCTGTGTTTTTTGTATCATATCAATGACAATGGGTAATGTTTTCTGAAGAAAACAGAGATATATATATATATATATATGTTTGTGTATATATATATATATATATATATATTTATATATTTATATTAGACAGAGTTATGCCTGAAAGAATTCAAAATGTAGACTTAAAAGGTACTCATACAACACAGTTCACATGCCTTGTGGGGGCTGACGCCTCTCCCCATGGGGAAGGCGCTGCCTGTGAGGGGGCAACGCCTCCTCCACAGGCCGAGGGTGCTGTCCCTCCACAGCGCAACCCCTTCCTCCATGGGATGGGGCTAGGGTTTATCCCCACTTCACTAAATCTTGCTTTAAAAGACATAAACTTCAACGAATTTCATATAGTTTACTGTTACAATCCTAGAAGCTTTAAAAATTGTGTCTATATATATATATATTATATGCACATAGAAAATATGTGTGTGTATATATATATATATTTTCAGAATTTCTGTATAAAAATTTAGCAATCAGAAACAAAATTATGAACCACAGTATGCTAAGGAGAGAAGCCCCAATCTGATAATGGAGAAGTTGTGCAATTTCTTTCAAATGCATACAAAAGAATGGAAAATTTTCCCAAATTTCACAGTTTTGCAAACAACTTCAAACACTTGGTATTCAAATTCTTCAGCAGTACTATTATATTTCAAACAAAATTCATGGAAAGAGAATTGAAAACCTGGATATTTCGCTTCCAGCTGTAGTTGCTCTCCAATGAATTCTTCTCTTTGCCTCTTCTGGAACTTATTTTCTGGAAAGCTTTTTCTTCTTCCCTCCTTTCCTGTTACTTTACTAACTCTTTTCTTTCTACTATTTCCCAAAAATCATTTTGAAACTTTATTTTTTTGATAAAATCAGCATTTTCTTGGTAGCCACTGAAACTAATTTGCAGAGCATATTTTCAAGAAGATTTTCAAGAACCGTTGTTCTTCTCGGAAACTCTTTTCCCTTTAATAATGTTTTTCATTTTTCCATTTCCAACCCTAATCTTGAAAAAGATTTTGGAATAAAATTAAAATATAATTTGTTTTACATTTTTTATTCACAAATAAGAAATATGTAGAAATAATCTTCAATTACCGTTGCATAAAGAAAAACCTTGCAAAAAATACTTACCCAAGACTAAATACAAAGTAAATATTTATCTAATAATCTAATTATTATCTAATTTTATTATCACAAGCATTAACACAAGTTAAAAGAAAAATAGGATACTTACCTAGATTTATATCATGATAATCATTTAAAATCAAAGTTAAATTATAATTAAAATTAATTCCTTTTACTTTATTATGGTTACATTTCACTATTTATTTAATTTGACTAATTATTATTTAATTTGCAAATAATAAAAACAACCAAACTAAAATTGTCATTTCTAAATGCAATCTACATGAATCTAAGTGCCCGTGTGTGTGATCGAGAGGACATCCTGTTTTATCCTGTCAAGAAGCTAATAGGTCCTCTCCTTAATCACACCCTTGGTCTTCGACCACCTGCATCTCAAGTGCACTCAAGCACACAAAAATAAACTAAATTAGTATCCCATAAAGATATAAATCAAAACAATAGAATACATTAAAATTCAAATATTTCTATTCTATTTTGCTTCATCTTCAAAGTAAAACACATTCAATATTATTCGAGTTTTCATAATTTAAGTAAACACTTTCATATAACACCACACCAAAACACCATAATATTCATTATTACTCTACCACACACATCAAATCATTTAACAAATCCACACAAAACCAAAAGTAAATCAGATGTGGTCCTCAACAGACATGACAACGCCTTTTAGTGTGTAATTTCTTTGCTCTAACTCTCAGAGTTAGTGAGGATTCATAGAGTTCTTTGTTTGAACCTCCTCAGGAGAGAGTACCTATGGAGTTATTTGCCTGCCCTGCATTTTCAAGCTCGCCAAATTGCGATCTTCTTCCTCGACGGTTCAGGTATACATTTCTAAACACTTCGATCTACTTTACTGAACACTCATTAACACTCATGCTCACTAAAGTGGGGGCAAAATGTATAGGAGTGAATTTGCACCCCTCTTGCAAATTCCCCTTTTACACCCCTCCACCTTATAAAATCAAACCCAACTAAGAAATTTTACATCACCCATCTATAATGCATCCACTTGACACTTGTCCTTTGTGTCGATGGGGGAATTTATGTTGGGGACGCATGCACGACGCGTAGACATCTGTATGGTGCGCTATCGTCCTTGACAGATTCCTACCTCTAGAATTTGCAAGGACGTTATGTTCCCCATTGGGGATGAAGTGTAATGCCTCTATGTCGACCAACTGACCCAAGAATGACTCTTTCCCTCCTATTTTCATCTTCAAAAGCATTTATCCCAGTTTCATTCCATCTTCTACAGGCTCTTGGACAATTTTCTACTAGACTCTCGATCTGTCTGGCTCTTGAGCATTACTTAGTAATTTGTTAATCCATCAACTCCATTGAGAACATGTTGTACTACCATGGAAGCTGTGATTTTGGTGTCTTGCAAGGCCTCCTTTGTCACTGTTTTAGTCGTGTCAAATTTTCCAAATTCCTAGTCTTACATTCTCCCTTCGTTGGCCTTGAGTGCCTTTAGGTGGAGGTGGTATTGCTTCACTATCCTTCTTTCATTGTGGTTTGATAGAGTAGCATTATGTTTTTGTAATGTTCAACATTCTCCTTTCCAACATTTCCTTTATCATATTTCTATTTCTCTTTATATATTTGGATGTCCATGTAGGTGGAAACACCAAAGCAGGGGTTTGATTGAGGCAAACCCCTATACAACCCCAACATTTTTCTTCTCTTGGTTGTGTGTAGGTATGTGTACGTGTGGAGCTTGCTGGTGAACTGGATTTGTAGTGAGTTAATCTTCATCACTTTTATCTTCGTCACCTTTTTTTTGTCATCCTTCTAGTCATTTAGTTCATTTTGATATTTATTATTCTGTTTAGCACTTTAAAATTCGTTTGCTAAATTTTTAGTAGATTTATGGTATTTTCACTATACTCTTGTACTTTTTCATTGTACAGACACCAACACGTTGTACTGTTATCCCTGACTTGCACTACTGTCCTCGAGTAGAGAGTTGCTTGAGGTATAGTTTCAAGTTTCAAAAATTGGCTCGTTTAGCCCTGTTCAACCTTCTAGGTTAGTAGAGTGACATAAGCACTTGAGAGTGCTCTTCATTCTCTATCCTCGACCTAGCACTCTTATCCACTTGAGGTTAGGGCAGCCCTCTCAGCCTCATTTCCATGACCTCGAGCGCTGGTGGTTGGTCCCCCTACCTTGCTTAAACTCCATATATCATACAATGATAAGTACCAATTTTATTTACTCTTGGTAAGGTTTAATACACAACATTTTCATGTACATAAACTTCTTTAAAAACCTAAAACTCCTACTACTACAAACCCATGTTCAAACAAGATAATCCCACAGAAAGTGTAGAGCACCTAAAAAGCTCAAAAATGCAACAGCCAAAACCCTCCAAACTTGGATTGTATGATATTGGAACCTAGGAAGTATATATATATATATATATATATATATATATATATATATATTTATAAACTACTCCAATAGTAAACTCAATTACCAAACCAAACCTCAAACTCATAACATTGAAAAATACTCCAACAAACCCTGCAAAACCAAAACATTGAAAACTGTTGAATTTGTAAAATTCTCTTGCACAAGTGTAACCTCTAAATGCGATTACTCACTACAATCCAAGGTCTATTGTCCTCAAATTACCTTACAAAAAATATGTTTCATATTAATGATAATTACCAATTTTATTACAAATTTCAGGTTTAATACACAACATTTCCATGTACATAAACTTCTTAAAAAAAATCCAAACTCCTACTACATACCCACACCAAACAAGACAATCCCACACAGTGTAGGGCACTCAAAAAGCTCAAAAAATACACTATAAACCCTCCAAACTTGGATTGTACGATATTGGAACCTAGGAAGTATATATATATATATAAACTACTACAATAGTAAACTCAATGACCAAACCAAAACTCAAACTCATAACATTGAAAACTACTCCAACAAACCCTGCAAAACCAAAACATTGAAAACTGTTGAATCTGTAAACTTCTCTTGCACAAGTGTAACTTTTGAATGCGATTACTCACTACAATCCAAGGTCTATTGTCCTCAAATTACCTAAAACCAATGGGAACCTCCTCCACAAGCCACCAACTCCAATGGTTTACTAGCCATTGAAGAAACCACAAGTATACTGCTTTGTGATAAAATGAAAGATGTTTGAATGCTCGAAAAATTAATTTTTTTTTAATTTTATATGAAACATTCCCAAATTGGGTACCGCAAAATTCCCATGCCATTATTTGAGAGGGAAAACCAATTTGAATTGATAAATTTCTCTTGCTTGTAATTGACGATCAAACTTGGTAGTTTGCTTGTTTCTCGAAGATGCTTTGGAAAATGTCAAATTAAATCCAATTACCTGCAAGCAAATCCCACACCCCACATGTTTTCATGTTGTCACCATTAAAAATATAATAAATTTAATATTTATTTGTCCAAAGGATGTAAATTATACTTAGACAATATAAATATTAAATAAATAGTTTTTTCCATTGTGTCCCATTACCTTTGACTTACTATTTTTTGACAGTGTGAACGTACCATTTTTAATAACTATTATTTTTAGAAAAAGGGAAATGAAAAACTTACAAGTGGATACACACAAATGCATAGATGGATACATAGTTTCATGCTTTGCATACCTCACATGATCCGAGTTTTTTTTATTTTTTATTTTTTGATGTCTCTAGCCCCTGGTCATATTGTTGACCAAGAGCTTCACACCTATTGTAGACCTTGTCCCATGGGCTCCTAAGCCCCTAATCATAAAGGGCTCAAACCTAACACCCAACCCCATCTAAATCCTAACACCTACCCCTTGGTTGTATTGGTGATCAAAAACCAAAATTTAAGAGGCTAAGCACCTATCCCTTAGCCCTTAGATTTTTCTAAAGAAGCATAGTTCAATTTAACAAATCATAAATTTTGTGTTACTAATCACATTCTAATTTTTTATGGATGTTGGAATGCTAGTTCTAATATCTACACAATGGACTGGATTACTTTTCTAGATTGTGCACCAAACATTGTATATTCATTTTAAACTCATCCTTTATTCTTAAAACTTCAAATACCAATGAATTTTGAATACAAAGTCTATTTTTAATATTTTTTACTTATAAGAAAATCACAATCAATCTAATGTTGTCGTCTACTTATCCTTTAAACTACATTATTCTATACTTTTTTGGCTATTCCTTTGAATGCAATATTTTTTTTTGGCCAAAGAATAACATTTTAAAAATAGTGTCTTTTTCAAGTCAAAGAATAAACTTTCAAATCACTAATTTATGTTTTTTTAGTATGATTTTAAAAATAACTTCATTATAGACACTTTTTAATTTTCATTTTTTATGTCTTCTTTTTGTGTGTTTGATAACAATTGAAATTGGGGTTAAAATTCACTATCACGCTTCAATTTTATTTATTCAACTTACCACTATCTTTTAATCCCTAAGAACTAGGGTGCATGTGCTCTTTTCTTGTATGCTTGTGTGGCCTTGAGAATAAAAAACACACACTTCTTCCAGATTTTATTTTTATGGGGTCTTCTTTGGATTTCATCACCAAGGGGATGACCTCAACTCTAGAGTTCTTTAGAATGAAGTATAAAGAGTGAGGGGTGAATCAAAAGACACACCTCCTAGAAGTTGATTTTTATTATATTTGGGCTAAGCCCTTAAGAAATTTATACCTTGGGTAAGTGAAGGAGAAGATTGGGTTTCCCTTTTCTTGTAGTTGTTTGGCATTTTTCATAGATTAAGCCTCATGTGTCTTTGTACTATATCGAGGATACCCTTAGAAGCCTATTAGGACTAGATTTAGACCATTGACCATTCTCTTTTGTGGTGCATCAGATATTAGTTAGGCCCAAGAATATACTCACATCGTATAGAGTGGGGACATAAATCTAACTTTGCATAAGAATTTGGCCTCCAAGGTAAAGGATATATGGGTTGGGTGGTACTTGACCTTGGATTTCCTAGCTATCTATCACTTGACAAACAATATATTTTTGGGCCCACAAAGATTAACATACCTAACTAAATAATTATAGGATTTTTTTATGAGTATTGCATGTTTATTAATGCTAGATCAACTGTTCCCACTTTAAGCCAAAAGATGACTCTTATCCTTTGAGCCTTGGGATTTTTCTTTTCGTCTTTTAATTAGTTTTACATCAAATCTCAAATAACTAAAAATAATAATAATAATATTTTCCTTTAATTATTCATTTTTACTTATTGCTAAGGTTTAGATGTTGATCATTATCCACCAATTCAAGCAACCCTAGCAACTCCAATTTTTATACATTAGAAACAACTATATTTTGTATTTAAATCCCAAACTTCTAGAACTTATCCAACCAAATCCTACATCCATGATTCAAATCATCCAATTATCCATCCCACTCCAAATTCTTAATCATGCTTTTATTTTACTTTGATGAGTTCCTTAGTCAAAGCAAAATCTCCTTATCTGATGAAGATGGTTGAAAGGAAGTTGGATGAGCAGAAACAAATTCCTACACCAATCTAAGTGGGGGAGATAGTGCAATTTTTTCTTAAAACCCTTAATAATTATAGTATGAAGATACACATTTAGATTACATAAGCAATATGCAAAATAATAATAAATAATAACATCATATTTACATGAAGAAAAAATCCACACTCCAAAAGCACAACCCTTTGTATTATTAGTAATAAAGTGTGGTTACAATAAAATATCAGAGCCAATCTCATTAATAGGAGTCTTCAAAAATGACAAGGATTTTGGAATGATTAAAAAAGCATAATAGTACCTACAAAAACTCAATCTCATCTCACAATATGCACGAGTATATAATATATAGGATTTACAATGCAAAATAGGAAGAAACCAAAGGTAGATTTCAAGTATTTCCACATGGAAAAAATCTAGTGCCTACATTCTCTCAAACAACTCTCCTTGATATACATGCAAAACCCTAATATATAAAGTATTATCATGGCTAGGACTCACTAGTCACAGTAATATACAATCCCAACACCTTTCTCAACATGAATATGGCCTCTTGAACATGCAATGTGCTTGCATTCATGTAAAACCCTAGCATGCATAGGTGCCTACGTCAAATGGGTCCTAGCTGTCATTAATCAATCATAATTGACTAACTGTCATTTGAAATGTCAATCAAAAATTATATTATAATCAATCATAAGAACTCTTACAACATGGCACATACCACCAAATTAGGTCCACATTGGCATCGACCAAGTGGGACACTTATCTCCACATAATTAGATTTCATGTCATCCTAGTCATCTACTATTGTAGGATGCCACCTCACTGAAGTAGGTCCCACAAAATGACATCATTGGATGAACATAAAACATAGGCTAAAATAAATAATTAAACAAATAAATTAATGCTAGTACTTGCAAAGGTTGAGACACCCTAATCCAAACAATGATAATACTACCCTTATTGATCAACTAGAATATGACCCTCTCAATGTATATATATCCATTATACAAGGTCAAAGCTCAAAAAATAAATATATCACGAGGATAATGATGTGAAAGAAGACCTTGTAATCCAGCTTGAGTATGATGACAATGACACTAACCTTTTTGATCACCTAGAATATGACCCCTATGATGATAATGAGAGTCTTATGAATCAAGATGGGTTCCTTTAACCATTAGATGTCATTGTATTGAGAAAATTTTCTACAAGATTCATTCACCCATCCATCAATCCATAACAAGAACCCACTAGCACAAGCTCTCTTGCCAATCCTAAATTCTTATCCATGTCGATCCTTCCCTTAAAAATAAATCCTAGACTACAACTTAAGTTAAGGAAAGGATGTTTTCACTAGGTTTTTCATAAGAATTGAAGGCAAGCTTACGTTGAACTATCACCTCAAAAATACATCTATCATCATCCCTTCCCTAATATTGATAAGGGAAAACTATTCTTCACCTAATTGAGCCTTCCTCAATGCCAAATCATTTCCCAAATTCCTATCTACCATCCATATCCCAAAACCTCATTCCTATCACTAATCCAAGAAATACTTGTAGCCTTCACCTCCTATCACCATCCTTCATCCCCTAGACTATTACAATCTAGTTCATTTCAATCCCAAATTCCTTCTAATGAATTCATTTCTAAGGATTTTCTCCAAGGACTAATAGCAAAGGATCTAAAGCTCCAATGCATAAACAAAGGTATGTAATCTCATCACATCATTAATCCCATGCCATCCAAACATCTTTTTTACCATGCAATCCTCAATCCTAAATCCCTCACATACCTAAAATCCATTAAGTCCAACATCCATAAACATAAGAAATCTTGAACTCAAAGAGTTCCTATATGTGCTAATCATTAGAAATTTTGGAAATACCAATCCTCCCTCATTTCATCTGACCAAATTTTTATTTGTCAAAAACTTTCTCAAAAACATACCCAAATTAGCTTACTCTAAATCAATATCATATCCATGATAAATAAATCTTAGATCAAACACCGTCATGCACAATGAATTATCAATCTCACTCAAGATCTTCCTATGTGCAGTTGATCCAATCTTTGATCAAGATCTTACTTATGATCATGGAATCCAAAAAAATTTGAAAAATCCAAGATTTTCCCCTCATCCAACTTTATCACATCGATGATCACAAAATTGAAGTTAATCCCATCCATAATCAAACAAAATCCATTTCCCAATATGAGACATTTTCATCCCTTAAACACATAGATGATCAAATAAATGAGATGAATCATATCAAACATGTTGATACACAAGCTACTATGGATTACATCAACATACCAAATGATGTAGCAATAAAAAGCATAAATAAGGAGAATGACCTAGCATCCTATCAACTAAGATCATCTAATTTTGTCAAGTAGGATTTCTCACAGAAGATAATATAACAAGTAATGATAATAAATTTCCACAATACATATTGCTGCATGAATCTGTTTCTGGATTTGATTGTTGTGGACAATGATTTTGGATTGCCCAACTGCTTTAGCTCCTTCTAGGGTTTTTCACCTAAAAGGAGAAAGGAAATAGGGTCCAAAATGCAAATTTCTACACTCAATATTAATGTAAATGAAGTGTAATATGTCTAATTATGATGTACTAATGCACTGATCTGAAAAGAAAGTGATTTGATGATGCAAAACCTAAGAAATGTGAAGTGTTGGAAAACACACAGTGATATGCAAAACACCTAAAAATGCAAGTAAATTTTGAAATAATTAAACAAAATTGGAGAGGTGCACATGGAATTTGAGATTTGATGTGGAGAGATTATGGAATCCTAAAAATGTTGACTGGGACACTTACGCCAGGCTGGGTGACTTAGTCCTAGTTTTAGGAAAAACTTGCCAGAACATGAATCTGCCAAATGGGTATCCAAAAATGTAGAAACCACTTTTTAGGCCTGGTAGTGGGACTAATTTTCCACTAGTGGTGACTTATTCCACCTGTAGATTTTTGGAATCTTAGGACAAGATCCTGTAGCTTCAGGTCTACACTTGTTTTTTCTGACAAGTGTCTGTCTTGATTCTGCAGAAAAAGGGATAAAAACAACCTCCAAGCTTAAATTAGGGTTATGTTGGCTTGAATAGCTTTGATAACTTCTTTAACACTTTTTAACACCTCTTTCTTTGAAAAATATTCCTACAAAGTCTGCAAACACACATGCAAAGAGGGGAAAATGGTTAAGGGTTAGAGTATAGGGATTTGCCTTAGTCAAATCCCACTTTGGTAATCAAACCCTATGAAATGAAATGAAATGGAAACAGGATGATAAATAAATAACATGCAATGCCATAAACTTACCAAAACCTTGATGTAGAAATCTAAAGATATGCAATGAAGTGCTCCAATGGATGACTTGATTGTGCTTAGAGTTCTTGAATAATTGAGAATGATTAAGTTAATTTCTTGAATGAATAGGTGTTAAAATGAGAGAAAAACCCTTATTTATACTTGATCTTTACTAAATTTCCCAAAAATAACACATCATAGGCCAACCTCAAGGGTTAGAGAATGAAATCTCACCAAAAAATTGAAATAATTTTGAGTTTTGTGCCAAAAAGGACTAAGTTGCCCCTATTGGCGACTTAGTCCCACTTAAGCAAATTAAGTGGGTGTTAGGAATTACAGGGCATTAAATGTTGTCTAATGGGAATATCCTCAAAAACACACTTAAGAGCGACTAGAAAGTGCATTAAGGGGCCATTTAAATATGATAAAGGGTTGAATTAGTGATGACAAGTCTAGAAAAGTGTGAAAGTGGGTTACGACACTTTACAACACTTTGAAATAAGACTTGGTAAGGGATAAAAAGGAGTTATTTAGGTGAATAAGACTTGGTCCTAGAAAAGTGTGAAAGTGGGTTACAACACTTCACAATACTTTTACAAGACATCCTAGAAGTCTCAATGATTCACAAGGGTCCAAGACCTAATGTGAACATGTTGGCCACATTACAACATTAAATCTAGGAAAAATCAAGCTAAAGTCCATGAGAGACTCCAGTGAGCATAAAAATGTCAACTATATATTTTTTGGTGATACAATTGTGTAAAAGCATAAATAGTTCTCAATTACACAAATATGGGCTAGCATCTTGCTTATAGAATAGAAAATACCCCATCGCAACATAATCTATCAAAACATGTAATATCAAGGAAAAGGATTAGGCCTGCATGAACAAGGTAATTTAGAACTAGTGCACATTTTTATAAATCCTAGTTATCAAGGTATTGGTTATTCATCAATCAATAAATCTAATGACGTTAGTGCCACCTTGATGATATTACTTGTGAATATTCATCCAATGCAAGCATCAAAATTGGGGCCATTTATAAGTCATACCATAAAGTTGATGCTAGCACTCCTTCCATCTACACCATGTATCATCACTTGCAAATCCTTATAGTCATTAATTGGGACCAATAAAAATAAGTCTTATAAAGAAAATAGCAAAACCAAACCACAAAAGCTAATGAACCCAAAAATCAAAGTGGAGACATGAATTCAAAATGGATTCTAAAGAAAATTGGATCCAACAAATAAAATAATCCAAATCTAATAGTCAATCAAAATGTGGAGTTGCATGAAAAGGTGTCCTACAAATAATTATTATTTGCCTCCTTGAAAATGGTCATCAATCCCATTGTGCAAGGTGTATAAAATAATTGGTCCCAATCATAATACCAATCTAAAATTTAAACTTCATCATCTTCTATCCCAATTTTGGCAAATAAAATATATCATATATCTAAAATTTTAAAAAATCCCTTGACATATAACATCCCCCATCACAATCTAATATCTTGCTTATCCTAATAAAAAATTTCCACATTATGGTAGCAACACCTTATTGTAAGGACTCTAATGACACTCTATCAAGATGTGTGCACTTGAATAAGGCCAACCACATATCAACAAGGATCATGATAACATCCATAGGTTGTATGCAAGTGTCATGATCATAATAAGGAAACTATTGGCATATCATGAAAAAAAATCTATATCAACATCATTAAGTGGATGAAAATAGTCAATGATTATCTAAACAACAATACCATTCAAAAATACTAAAAAAAGAAAAAAAAGAAAAAATAGTAAAGAGAAATTTTCCCTCGAGTGAAAGCCATTTCTATGGTTCCTTGGGACAATCACCATGATGAAAATTTAACTATAAGCATCATTCTTAATAACCAAAAAAAATTAAAGAGAAATAGTTTTTCTAATAGTGAAAACCATTCTTATGAAACTTCAAATACTTGTACCATGATAGAAACCTAGCAAACAGGCATCATGCGTCAAAATAATTATTTGTGTATCATTACACTTGAAGGAAAGTTGTCTCATTCATCACACCCTTTTTCATGGCATCACCATCCATTCATCCCATATTATTTTCATGCATCCAATCCTCATTAGTTCTAACCATCTTCCCCACCCACCTTTATATTGATAATGATCACAAGCACAAAATAAAAAATGCTTCGCTCGGTGATGCATTGGTGTAACATTCTATTATGTAATATTCTATTTAAAAAAATGATACATTTGGTTACTAGGAAAACCACTGGGTACAACCCTTTTAAATAAAAAATTTAGAGCACTACTGTTTGCAGTGCAAGGAAAGGAATCATTCAAAATACAAGTGTCGTAAATTCCCAAAACAATTCAAAAATGTATGGAAGGAAAATATTGTGAATGCAAGAAGGAATGAGAAGGTGATGAAAGAAAGTGAGATTAAATCCAACAACGAAGATCGATGGTCACTGATAGTAGAAGTAACAATGAATGAATAAGAGATAAACTAGGAACACAATGAGTCCCTGAAAGGTAAAGAAACTATGGAAATGATGCAAATAAAAACTCAACCTCTCAAGAGCACACACAAATTCTCTTATACCACTAATGTAAGAGGGGATACTCTCTAAATCCCACTGTCAAATCCTCTTTTTAAAACCATTCAACAAATAACAAAGTTTTTAATAAAAAATAAAAACTATGAAGCAATTTCTATTAATTCAAGCTTGCACAAATGACTTACAAACATCCATATATTTGATTATGTTAGATATTACAGTAAATAGGATTGATATACAACAATACAAATAAATTATAATCAAATTTTAAGGGTAAAAGCACAAACCTGTGTCACACTTTATAAAGGAATTGGCCAACAACAAAAAAATTCAAAACTTCGACCACATAAAAGTGGTCTCATGTTTTGAATTTCAAAATGATGTAAACTAATGAAATATAGAAATATTGATGAAGTTTATTCTTGTAATTTTTCAAATTTTTTAAAAATTGTTACGATTATTTTTTATCAATTTAAGAGCAGATTTCATAATATTGAAAATTTTAGGAAAAAATGACATTCATTTGACGTCAAGAAACAAATAGAGAAAAACATCATTTTCCCCTAATTTTTTTTCTCTAAATAGGTAACTTCAATATCTAGTGCATGATTTTTTATAAAAAAAATTGGATGTATATTTTTCTCGTAATAACATTCTATAGTCAAACTTGTTAGAATTTGACAGTTTTCATTTGATGTTAGCTATTGTCTATTTTTTAAATCATTTTCAAAAAATAAATTATACTTTTGAAGAGGATTTTCTCCTCTAGTGCACCATATATGTTTCAATTTTTTTTAATATGTTTTATTATTATATTTTTAATTTCTAATCAATCTCTTTTTTATTTTTAACAACCTACTTGCATTATTTTAAAAATAAAATATATTAAAACTAATCAAAATATTAAAAAAAAAAACATATTTGGATTCACCACTTTGAGCTCTACAAAAGGGTATTTTTATTTTTATTTTTAAAATCATTATGACTAAAAAAATACTTAGTTGAAGTTGAAAGTTTCAAATTGTTTTGAAAAAAGCTGAGTTGGCTGCTAACTAGAATGCCACATAGATAGTCTTGATAGAAAGGGTTTTGACTGAAACCCCACACATAAAATAAGCCACATTTCGATGCGACAAATGGAAAAATTTAAATTTTATGATTTCGGGTGAAAGAGTTTCGCCTGAAACTCTATGTGCCACGTATAGGCCACATGGTTTCAAGCGAAACTAGTTTGACTGAAATTGTTCAAGTTGAAATAGTTTCATTCGGAAATATTTAGTTGGCCAAAAGTGTGAAACAACTTTGTGCTTTTACCCTTAGACATGAAACTACTAAGAAAACATAGTTGTAATTTCTCTCCCTTCATTGCAAACTTCAAACAACAAAAATCTACAATTGCAATTTTCAATCTATGGATTAATCCACCTTCAACCATGGATTTAATCTTCAGTTTTTTGTCACAACACTCTCTTAGACCTACAAAATCATGGATTCTACCTTCTTGCTTAAAATATCCACGCTTGGGAAGCATATAAATTAACTCCTTCACACCTTTGACCAAATATTAAACAAATATTTTGCCCTTAATGTCACATTTATTTCTCACATACAAATTATTAAAATCAAATTTAAATCACACCTTTTTTTGGTTGATGCTGATTGCACTTTCACCTAGGATGCTCTTGCATCAGACACCCCATGTAAAAAGAAATGTTTCATGATTTGCACTCAAAATCATTTGTAGAAACTATGCTTGTTTTGGATCCACTTGATTGCTTTGTCTGTTGGAATCTTCTTATTCATCAAATTCTGCAAGATTACAACATTATATCCTTTCATATTTACTCTTCTACCATTCATGTATTTCAAAACTTTTAATCTAACCTCCCACCAATATTTTCCAACATAATTAACAATCAAACATATACCTCCACCTTCAACAAAATAAATGTACTTCATTACCTCTACAAACACTCTTTCATTCAATTTCACTGATTACAAAGTTGCACAAACTCATAATTACATGACTACTTGAATTGATAATATCATTTTTCAATTAAGGTTGAATTTTAAATTCACACATAATAGTGGGATCAATCAATTATTCTCATAAAACCAGAGACAACACTATCTCAATCCATTGAATTGTTAACAATTTCAAATAGAATAAAAAATTAACCAACTTATATTCCTCTATTTTTCTTTGCATACATTTAAATTACCCATATCTTTTAATTCCTATACTTGAAATGGGATTGTAGATGCTTCATAGCCTCCTCCCAGTCCAATTCTATGTGCCTCTTGTCACTTCACTCTTGCTTGCAAGGACTCAATCTTCCTTCAAATAAGGCATGGTCTCATGCTTTTCCTCCCCATGTAGTTTAATTCAAAATTAAACTGTGTCTCATTTATTTGTAACTTGATCTGCCTTTACTCAAAATTTGAAATGACCCTCAAACTAAAATGGTGCACCCCTTTTACCTCCACCAACTTCCATAAAATGCAACTTTTGATTCTTCTATTTACCACATCTTCCTCCTTTACTCTTAGCGTGAATTCCTTTATTATTTATGTAATCCCCTCTATTTTATGTTGTGCGCAAATTCCTTTTGATTCTATGTTTAAATATTTGCAGATTGAGCTCCTCTTCTAACCCCTATCAAGCCATCTTCCTTTATGTAAGGCGCCTACCTCTTTTCCACCAACTCTATGTGTAGTGCCTCACGCTTCCTTTCTCTTGCACTACCTTTTTGCATACAATTTTATCTTTTTATTCCCTTAAATGTTAGCAAAGGTCAAGATTGCTATAAATATCTTTGATTGTAGGTTCTTTTCCCTCCTTTAAGTGTTGGTTTTCACAAAATATAATTGTTGCACTCTTTTTTACCCAACATGGCCTTGTTTCGGTATGTTGCGACTTGTTAATGCTCTTATCTTGGCATCAATATTAATTGTCTTTCATGCTTTGCTTGATGTGGCACCCCTTCTCCCACATGGCACTACTTTCTTTCCAATCCTATTGACTCCATTTTAATTCATAGGCCTCGTCTTTTCAACTTCCATGCCTATTCATTTTAAACCACAAAAGTCTTTAATCTTCTCTCTCCCGTGAAACCAAAAGTCATGGTTTATTTTCAATGCAAGAAAGATTAAATTAGGAATATGATTAAATAAAGACATTTGTCAATTGAAAATGACAACAATATCTTTCAACCACCTCTAAATCGACCATTGACGTCAAATTAGACTTCAACCAAAGAACAAATAGCCAGATAGAAATAAACTAGAAATGAAATATTTTTGGTTGATGCAAATAGCCCTTCTACCCAGGATGCTCTTGCATCAAGAAATGGAACACACAAAAGATAAAGGAAGAATTAGGTATGATCAAGAACGATAAAATTCCCATAGTAAATAGAGCAAAAATATGACACGAATGTGGATTATAAACCCATGTCAAAGAATGAAGGACTAGAGTAAATAGATATTGTAGAACCTAGGTGCATAAGACAAAGCATGGCCAAAATACTAAAAACTAGATCGATTAACCACAAGTCGAGGAGGAAGACGAATAAGTAGAAAAGGAAAGAAGATACTCTCAATGGTGATCAATCGTCAATTAAATCATACTTGTTGAGATATAAGGGAGGAAACACCTCCCTTGGAGGGAAATAAAGATCCTTATGTGGAATGTTAGGGGCTTAAACACCCCTAACAAGAGGTGCTTGATCAAGTGTCAATTGGAGTGTCAATAGATAGACAATATTTTGTTTCAGGAAACTAAATTAAGAAGGGAAGAATTAGATACATTCATAAGACATTGTAGAGGATGGATGGGACACTTTGAAGAAGCATAAGGAGAATTGGGTGGAATTGGGATTGCTTGGAAAAATAGTAGAGTTTCAATTGATCTACGAGTATTAAATCCAAATTGGATATGGCAAGGGTACATTGTTTATGTTTTGATCTTAACTTTTATATCTTTAATGTATATGGGCCAACAAAAACTAAAGAAAAGAAAGAAATTTGGGAAGCATTAAGTAGGGAAATTCATATAATTGATGAAAATTTCATAATTAAAGATGATTTCAATGCAATTCTCAACCAAAAAGAGAAACATGGAGGGATTAAAAGAATTACATAATCATAGAAGGATTTTGGGGATTTTGTAAGCAAAAATAATTTGATGGACATTGAGCCTTCAAATGGAACCTATATGTGGACTAAAAGTAGTAGAGGTTTCACATACATTGTTGAAAGACTGGATAGATTCCTCTTGTCAAAGTGTTGGATGTAGAGGGCTACTCTACCGAGTTCTATAATCATGACAATACTAATTTCAAATCACTTCCTAGTAGAACTAAACATAGTAGAGGAAATCAAAACTATATGGTGCTAGTTTAGGTTCAAAAAATTAGATTTTGATGTTTGAAGTTGGTAGAGTTAATGAAAATATGGCAGACAGATCCTTTCCACATCAAGGGCACAAAGATGTATATATTTCATAAGAAGTTACAACATCTGAAAGAGAAGATGAGAGACTAGAATAAACACACATTCAAGAATGTATTTCAAGAGAAAGAGAGCTTGGAAATTGAGATGGATAATTTGAGTGAAACTGTAATAAGGAATGGAATGACACACGAGGAGTATGATAAGGAGGAGTTGTTGTCTGATTATAGTGAAGTGCTTTCCAAAGAAGAGTGTTACTAGAAATCCAAATTGAGGGAGATGTGGTTGGTTGAAGGTGACCTCAACACTAAAATTTTGCATAACTCAACTCTAATGAAAAAGGGCTAGAATATGATAACACATATAAAGGATGAAGATGATCATTTAAAATTAGAAATCATGGATATAAAAGGTGGGTGCGACTTTCTTTGAAAACATACTAGGAGGATACTATGGGGTAGAGCTTCTACATAACAACCTACTGGAGGAAATGCCAAAGATAGTAATTGGGGAAGACAACACCTTCTTAGTTGTAAAAATGATAGAAGAGGTTAAATAAGCTATATTTCAACCCCACCTAGATAAGGCTTTGGGGCTAGATGGTTTCTCTGCTCTGGTTTTTCAAAAGTGTTGGGATTTTATGGGCCCAAAAATCTATGGTGTAATAGAAGAATATAGGAAGAAAACTAAGATGCTAAAGGACTAGAATAATACAAACATTACCCTCATACCAAAGAAAAAGGATGCTTTGAACATTATTCTCAAATTATAGACCCATATCATTATGTAATACTATTTACAAGATCATTGCAAAGTCAATGGCGAATAGAATAAAAAAGATCCCACCCAAGATTATAACTCAAGAACATAGTGGGTTTGTGCCTAGCAGGAGCATAGCAAATGGCATAGCTATTGCCTATTGTTGGTGTGAATGGGGTTATTTCCTAACTAGTTATTAGTGAGGACCTATTCACATTATTATAAGTTTGCTTAGGAGTTAAGTTGTCATTTCTAGAAGTTAGTTATAATGGGGCCATGTCTCATTATTTACTTTTAGTTATCCAGGCATTTAATATTTGCATTGAGAATTTAATGTGTGTCCTAGGTTGTTATGAATTAGTTGTCTTATGTGATAGGATTAAGACACTTGACATGATCTTGTCTAATCCTATCTCACTCTTTGTCTATATAAGCAAGGCTTCATATGTACATTGTATCAATCAAGCAACTCAACTAAGATATTTTTCAATTGTGTAAGTCCAATATATTATTGCAATCTTGAGTATTGCATATTGGCCATATCTTGCATACATTGTTGCAATTTCATGTTCTTGCTTTTCTCTCTTATGGAAGGTTGTTGTTGGTTTTTGTAGATGATCCTAGAGGGAGTGACTCAAGCATGTTCTATGAGCTATATCTCAGCTCCTACATGGTATCAGAGCTTTAGAGTTGCAAAACCCCTTCTCATATTTGAGGGTGATTTGAGCTTGATCTTTTGCAAGGTGTATATTAGATTAAAAAAATGGCATATATATTTTTCCTCATGTACTTTCAAGAAAAATAATTTATGGGTTTTGTTCAAAACTACAAAATACCATCTGGGTATTTGCTAGATTTTGTAGATGGCGAGCAAATTTTGCAGAAATGGTTATTGAATAACCCAACACAGTTATTTTTCCTATAGGGGAAGTTTACTTTTTTTTACCAAATCGTATGTTCTAGGTTTTTGGATTCAAATGATTTTTGAGTTTTGTTGGTAGCATCAAAATATTATCTAGGTATCCATTATTTTTGTATAAATCTAGCAATTTTTTCAGAAATTAAATAAAAAAGGTCATGTTTGCTGACTATCAGTTAGCAAAATTTACCATTTTTAAAAAAATTCATAACTTTTCGCCATGGTGTTTGTTTTTGGAAAACAAGATATCAACAAAAATCTAGTTTTGACCACTTCACAATGGTGCAAGTTATTTTTTCAAATTTTATCCTCTACACAGATTTGAGGTCATTTTTATTCATGGAGGCGGATGTAAATATTCATCCGTGCATGCACTATTTCCTTTTTTGTGTGCATTAGGTTTGAATTTTCTCTACATCTCATTTCCATTCCAGATCATTTTTCAGTTGATTGTTTCTTCATAGATTTGAGGGTTGTTGGATATAGTGGGTGTTCCAATGTTCCTTGGCATTGGATTTGTTTTTGCTTTATCATGATTCCAACTTGAGTCCTTGAGTGACTCTAATATTATGGTTTCTAGCAAACAAAATTATCTTTCCTTTGCTTGTCGAATTAAGGATTCTAATGTTACTTCACAATGTGCTTCTTTGTAGCAGGTTATGTCATTATGGGGGGGCTATATGTTCTCTCTTGTCATCCTTTGCGTGGATGGAGATTGATTAGATTTGTGATGGATTCATTGAGGGGGCGCTAAATGGTCTCTTCTTATTTGTCTCTCTTATGGGGGGTCTTTTTCCTTGAATGAGGCTTTGTCCTCTCATCTTTGATGGAGAGCATTATTGTATTTCATCTCTCTTTTGGAAAGGAGTTTTGTCCCACTAGGTTATCTCCTTTTATCCATTTGTGAGAGATTTCATTTGCATTTGTACATGGGTACCTAACATAGCCTCACAGTCGGGGTGTTAGTGTAATTAATATTTAATTACACTTGCATAACTTTACTTAGGTAATATTTTAATTCCTAGGTTAATTATTCTCATCCTTATCTTGTTGAGCTATCTTGTTACTCAAGATAAGATTAGGGTTATGCATATTTTCTTTTATAAATAAAATCATTATCATGTAATTATTGAACTCTTGAATAATATTATGTTGCACATATTTTTGCAACCTCTCTGCTTTTTTTGTTTTTCTCTTCTATGGAAGGATACTCTGGTTTGCAAATCCGATCTTGGTTTCTAACATGGTATGAGCCTTGATATGTAGCCTCTTCTCGAGTTTGGAGATTTAATTTGTTCGGGGTTCCTCGAGGGTTTCATTCCTTGGAGTATATTCATCTCGCAGCGTCTTGGATCAAATTAAGGGGTTTTCAAATTGGATTAGTCTTTGGGAAAAGTGCAAGATTGACTTTATTTCATTGATTGTGGTCATCGATGAAGAAATGCATGAGGAGTTCAAGTTGGTGATTTTAAAGAGATCTAGGGGGTTGCCTAATTTTTGGGCACTTTGGGCCAAAACAAACCTCGCCATTGGATTTATAGTGCCCAAAAACCCCTATTTTCATATAAATTTTGTCCATTTTGGGCAAAGTCATTTGGAGAGGCAAAAAAAAATTGCAGGGAGGTCGTATGACCTCCCCAACATGCATTCTGAGGCACCTTTTTTGAAAAAATTCAAAAATTGAGTTTTAAAAATGCGCGATGACCCGTTTTAAGGACTTCGCCACCCATTCAGCATGGCGAGCCACCACCTTACACCACCGCATTTGTCCGCAGGTCCCGGTCCGGTCCTCCTTAGTAGTGCCACTCCGCGAGGTGTGTTTAGCCCATGCAGTAAAATAAAGTCATGGCCATTTGGTGGCCGGGGTTGAGATCCAACCCGGCCGGTTTGAGTCCCGACCACAGTCATATTAGCGGCCAGGCTTCACTGCACCAACCCTATCTTCTGGCCCCTAGTTAAACTCGGTGATAGGGAAAACTTTATTTTTTAGCCCTAAGGTTTATAAGGACATTATTGGGGGAATCGGAGGCACTTTCATGGAATCGGGCATAACTTTTGCATACAGCGTCATTGTTTTGCAAACAAGATATCATCAGAAATTTGGTTCCAAGCTCTTCGCAATGGTGCATGCGCGATTTTTTGGCTTTTCATTTTTGATGTCTTTTTCAGCCTCAGAAGTCGCATGTTGCTGTTTTCACTCCGTGAGACATATCTTTTGACTCGCTTATCCCTTTTTCACCATTCTTGTGGTGTTGGAAAGCTGGTTCAGTCCTCTACATAGATCTGAGGTCTATTTTTATTTTCTATTTATACATGTTTTCATTCTCTCCTTTTACAATCATTGGGTTATTGTAATAAATGAACTGAGATAAAGTTCCATCGGAGGTTTTGTACCAATAATCGATTAGGCGTGCATGCACTTTGATCTCATCTTGATTTGTTGGAAACCATGGGTTATGTCAGTTTCTTAGTTTCTTTAGCCACATCTTGCTCTTGCTTGACACATATCAAATTCACATTTGTTCACACTTTAGAATGAGAGTTTATGTTTCTTGATCCACATTGGTTCAAATCCTTCTCAGTTTGAGGGCCATGTTTTATGGTTAATGTTCTAGAGTCTTTATGGTACTTGTTCCCATGGAAGAGTTTTAGTCTTAGTTTGGCATCGACATCGAGATACACAATTTCAGTCTGTCATCATTTCATCTACTCTTGCTTCATAGATTTGAGGGTTGTTCCGGTTTGTGAGTTTTCTAGTGTTTTATGGCATCGGATCTATTATCACATTATTATGATTCTGCTTTGGTTTCTTGTAGAAAAAAGTATCTTTCCTTTCTTGTTGGATTGTGGTTCCAGTGTTACTCCACAGTGTTCTTCCAATGCTTCTTTGTAGTAGTCATCTCATTATAGGGGGGTTTTGTCCCATTGGGTTTCCTTCTCTACCTCATTATTGCATTTGTACATGGAATTGCTGATCGGGCCTTGTTATGAGACCATTCATGCTCTTGCATTCATCTTAGTTTTAGGTGCATGCTTTTAGTCTCTAAGTTGCACTTATGGGGGTATTAGATGTAATTAATATTTAATTACACTTGCATTACTACTTATGTAATATTTTAATTCCTATGTTAATTATTCTCATCCTTATCTTGTTGAGGCTATCTTGTTGCTCAAGATAAGATTAGGGTTATACATACTTTGCTTTTATAAAGTAAATCATCTCATGTAATTATGAATTCCTAAATAATATTATTTTGCACATATTTTTGCAATAGCTTTGTTTTTTCTATTTTTCTCTTATGTGGAAGATTTTTTTGGTTTGCATGTCGATCTTGGTTTCAACAGGACCCATCTTTGTGTCATTTGCATAATAATCTACTCCCTAAGTTGCACTTATGGGGGGTGTTGGTGTCAATGGGGTTATTTCCTAAATAGTTATTAGTGAGGACCCATTCACATTATTATAAGTTTAGTTAGGAGTTAAGTTTCTTAGTTGTCATTTCTAGAAGTTACTTATAATGGGGTCATGTCTCATTATTTACTTTTAGTTATCTAGGCATTTAATAATTCTCTCATGAATTTAATATTTGCATTGATAATTTAATGTGTGTCCTAGGTTTTTATGACTTAGTTGTCTAATGTGATAGGATTAAGACTATTGGCATGATCTTGTCTAATCCTATCTCACTCCTTTCCTATATAAGCAAGGCTTCATATGTACATTGTATCAATCAAGCAACTCAGCTGAGATATTTTTCAATTGTGTAAGTCCAGTATATTATTACAATCTTGAATATTGCATATTGGCCATATCTTGACATTGTTGCAATTTCATGTTCTTGCTTTTCCCTCTTGTGGAAGGTTGTTGTTGGTTTTTACAGATGATCCTAGATGCTTGAGTCCTTGAGTGACTCAAACATGTTTTATGAGTTATATCCTAGCTCCTACACCTATTAGGTGATCCCTTATTTGAAAACACAATCCTAAAGGAATGATGTTGAAGTTAGACATAAGAAAAGCATATGACAAAGTTAAGTGAAGTTTATAAGGTAAAGGTGATCCTGTATTTAAAAACACAATATTAAAGGAATGATGTTGAAGTTATACATAAGCAAAGCATATGACAGAGTAAAGTGAAGATTATAAGGTAATGGCGAAGTTTGGATTTAAGGAGAAATGGCTTCAATGGATACTATTGTATCTCAACTCCTAGATACTCTGTTATGATTAATGGATCACCTTGAGGATTCTTTGAAGGTGCAAGGGGTTTAAGGAAAGGTGATCTTTTGTCTCCATTCTTGTTCATTATAATGGTGGATGCTTTTAGTGGACACATATATGCAATGGAACATTTGAGAATATGGAGAGGCATTAAGATTGTATACTCATTTCTAGTGATTACACATCAATTCTTTGCTAATGACACCATTATATGTCACACCAACTTTATAGGAGACAAAAAAAACAAAAAAACAAAAAAATTATAAAAACTTTTAGCCACAAAGTTGGGAAAGTGATCAATGTGGAGAAATCAAAGATATTTTTGTAATACTAGCAAAGTGGTTCAAAGACGGATTGCTAACTCACTTGGAATTATGATCAAATTACTTCCAACAAAATACCTCAGGATGTTGTTGTTTGGTGGTCCCTTCAAATCCAACCTATCAGAGGAGACAATTTAAAATAAAAATAAAAATAGAATGTTGGAAGGGAAAGTGGTTGCCGTTGGCGGGGAGAATTACTATGTTAAAGGTAGTAATTGCTACCATTCCAATCTACATGTTGTCATGTATCGAGTTGCCAAAGAGGGCGGCTAGTGCTCTAACATAATTATAGAGGAATTTTTTTGGGAAGGATCAAATCAAAGAAAAATGATACCATTAATATCATGGGGGACGATCACAAAAAGTAAAGAGTATGGGGGGTAAACATCAGGAATGTTTAAAGGAAGAATTATGCTCTTGGGGCCAAGCTGTCATGGAGAATGTATAGGAACCCAACACAAAATGGTGTAAGATCCTATAGGCCAAGTACCTCAATGAGGAGGATCCTAAGAAAAATTTAAAAATTACAAATCTGTCAACAAGATCATCAATTTGGAACTTCTTAATCAAATGCAGATCAACAATTACTACAGATCAACAATTACAGAGCATCTTACATGGAAAATTAAGAATGGGGTGAGGCATTATTTTGGATTGATTCATGGAATGGTTATAAGCCATTGGCTTCACTCCCAGGGATGGAAGACGTGATTCATATCACACATGCGACCTATAGTGAGAAAGTGCGAGAGTATATGGGTACTTTGATGATCAATAGATTTCATGAATACAAATGGAAGGATTTTAGCATACTAAATTAACATTATAGAAAAACCTTGTTGGAGGATCTATCTAATCAAATGATATTAAAAATTGAGGGGAACAATACATTGATATGGTGTACGTCCAAATTTAGAGAATACAAAAAAAAGAAGCTAGATATGAAGTATTGAACAGGGAATTAACGATACAAATTGGTCGAAAGAGCTATGTTGGGTTGGTGAAGTATTGCCAAAGGCAAGGGCCTTTACATGGGTTGAATTACACAAGTGCATACTAATAGGTGATAGACTAAACAAAATAGGAATTACAGGACCCCATTGGTGCATGTTGTGCAATGCAAATGATGAATTTTTAGACCACCTTCTAGTTCAATGTAAGTTTGCAAACATTGCTCCTTCGTAGCTTTGTGGAAAATGATGGAAGTGTACCTCCATCCTTGGTATTGGAGAATTTCCTGTAAGCATTAATACAACATTTGACATAGATGCTTTCTTTGAATGGTGAGTCATGCACACAAAAGGGTGATGTTTGTCACTCTTCATACCTATTCGGCATCGAACACTCTCTCCAGCCCTGGATTCACAATACCTAGCCCTTCATTTCTTTCGTTAAGTCTCCACGTCTGTAAAAATAAGCTTTGGTTAGCACAAAAAAACTCATTCAAACTTGCAATTATAGGTATATCCAGGGTAGTAGAAGTTGCATATTAGCTGAAAAAACCAGGAGAAAAAATAAAGTCATCTCAAGAAACATATATAGACAAGTACTAGATGGTGGAGTAGACAAAAAATATTCATGTTGTGGTCTCATGGACAACAATGATTACAGGATATCCATGAAATGGATTGTTGAAAAGGCTTTAGAAATTTCCAAGCAAATGCAATTGTTAGGTTTAAATTCAAATTCCACAACCTTTGCTAGCATCCTCCCTGCCCATGCCAAAATGGGAGCTTTGGAATAGTATGGACATCCATTGAAGCATAAAGGATAGAGGAACTTTGTCAAATATTATAATCATAACTGCCTAGTAGACATGCATGCAAAAAGTGGAGGCATTAATAAAGCATATGAACTATTTAACAGAATACCTGAAGTTTTAAAAAATATGTCATCTCACAGACTGCAATGATTGCAGGATATGTACAAAATGGATGTGTTGAGAAGGCTTTAGATACTTTCAAGCAAATGCAATTGGCAAGTGTAAAGCCAAATTCCACAACCTAGGCCAGTATCCTCCCTTCCTATGCCAAAATGGGAGCTATAGAATAGGGTATGGACATCCATCAAAGCATCATGGAAGGAGGATTTTGGTAGACATGTATGCAAAATGTGGAAGCATATAAAAGGCATGTGAAATGTTTGATAGAATGCCTCACAGAAAGGTTATCTCATGGAATGCAATGATTGCAGGATATGCACAAAATGGATTTTTTTAAAAAGATTTAGAAACTTTCAAGCAAATGCAATTGGCAGGTGTCAAGCCAAACTCTTGCAACTTTTTCCAGCATTCTCCCTGTCTGTGCCAAAATAGGAGCATTGGAATAGGGTATGGGCATCCATCAAAGCATAAAGAATAGAGGAATTTTATCTAATCTTGCAGTTGCAACTACCTTGGTGGACATGAATGCAAAATGTGGAAGCATAGAAAAGGCACGTGAACTGTTAAATAAAAATTCCCCAAAGAGATGGCATATCATGGAATGCAATGATTGCAGGATATGCACAATATGGATTTTACAGGGATGCTCTCAAAATCTTTGAATTAATGAAGCTCTTTGGAGCATATCCTGACATTATAAGCTTTGCTTTTGTTCTATATGAATGCAGCCATGCAGGTTTAGTGGATGAGGGTTGTACATACTTCAATCACATGAGTAACCCTTATTGCATTGCACCTACAGTTGATCATTAAACCTATGGTGGTTTTGTGGATGTGTTTTCTAGGTGACTATAAATCTCAATCTAATTTTTAAACTCTCATTTCATATATATGCATGTTCTCATATCATGGGTATTTAGCAATTCAAACTTGTTAAAAAGTTATCAAACACTAAAGAAAACTATAAATTCAATGAATATATATTCATTTTTATATTACATCCATACCATATATATATATATAGAAGAAAACTAAAAATCCTGTGAATATACATATCCCTTCTTTTATATATATATATATAAATGGGTATTCAATAGTTCAAACTTTTAGGAAACTTTTCAGCATTGAGGAAAACTATAGATCTTGTAATTATATTCAATTTTCTTCAAGACTCAAAAAATTCCTGCAAGTCATATTGTTGAATATTCATTTCATTGATATACATGTGGGCACATGCCTTTAAGTCTATGTTTGTGCATATGTATGTGTATAATATGTATATATATTGGACCTTGTGATTAGCATACACAATATATTCAAGGCTTTGATGGAATCCTTATAACTCTATCTTTTTGTTTTTTTTCAATGTTGGATAGAATTTTCAATGAGTCTTATTGTTGAATAATCATTTCATTGCATATCCATACAAGCATGCGTATGCATGTCTCTGCCTATTTATATTTATATGTATAATATGTATAAAAATTGGGCCCTTAGAGTGCATATGGTATGATTCAAGGCTTTTTTTGAATCCTTGTAAGTATGGTTTATAATTTTATTCAATATTGGATAAAATTTCTTGCAAAGTCTCATTCCTAAATACCCATTTCACTGATATGTCTAGATTTATGTGTGGATAATGTGTATGCACATTGGGACTTGTAATTAGAGTAAACATAACATCTTTGATAGAATCCATGTTAGTCTGGTTTATGAAGATTGATATATATAAACATATCATGCACATTTCTACATATACAATTTGTATACATATTAGATTTTGTGTATATACTTGTAGTTTTCATCAAGGCATGATTGGATTATCTGCAAGAATGATTCCTTGTTATAGATTTCCTTGATATTTCACAAAAGAGGCACCTACTCGAATGTGAAGGGGGTGACACACCTTGTTGAACAATGTGTAATGTAAGTGGAAAACAATTCCCTTGTATAAATTGTGGATCTCACTTGGCTAGGGAGAGAACACATAGTTTAATAGCGTTGATAGGACATTATGTCTACTTTTTGAATACCCATTTGATTTAAAATTTAAATATGCATCTACATGCATGCACACACACATTGGGTCCTATGGTTAGTTTATATTAGTTAGTTTGGTAGAAATCATAGTAAGTTTGGTTTTTAAATACACATTTTATTGATAGGCATATAACATAGGCTTATATGAACATATACATGTATATATTCTCATTGATAAAACATGTACACATTGAAGTTATAATTTACTTGTCTTTACTTTAGGGATTGAAAGGATTATGTGCAAAATTGGTCCTAAATTATTCTTTTATTGATATCCATATAAACCTGTACATGTGCACTTCTAGAGCATGTGTACAAAACCGATCTTAAGAAAATAGTACACAACTTGCTTATCTTAATAATATAAGAAATAAAGGATGTTAACACATCAATTTAATTATTTCACCCCATAGTTTTCTATATTAACAATTTTCTTTGTACAATAATATTAATATAATAGCAATCACACCTTGGTGTACAATGGGTACGACAAAGAGATGTGGAAGGTCTTTGAAATAAAAATGGTCTATTATTTGGGTACATTTGTGCAATAAAGGTCTCAATGAAGAAGTAATATGCATCCATTTACAAGGATCCAAACATGAATGAAACAAAATCTTTGAATCAGGAAAATATTTGTAGTGCCACCCTATATCGCCTTACCCACTTCTTTTTCCATAGGCACAAATTCACTTGTCAAGCTACTCTCATGTACAGAACTTGTACCAGATATCACAAGGCCATCTAGAGGAATTATTTTGCCAAATTTCATAGCCAAAATGGTGTTAATTTCCATAGCCTTAACATGCATTTTTTCCCTTGTTTCCTTGATCACAATTGATATAGCCTTTTAGGTCTATACAAAAGTGAAAGGCTTCACTCACACAGACTTTAAGCGTTATCCTTGCATTGTTCCTACCAACTATGCTTCACCAAATCCAATGTCTCCTTTATGCAATATTTTTATGAATGGATGAGAATGCTCTCATTTTCTTACATCACTTCTCTAGCACTGCATGGATGAGAATGGGTATAAGGAAAATATTAGCATAATGTAATTTAAGACTCCCAAAAGTGTAAAAATAGTGTAAACAAGAGAAGTGAAAAAATATATAGTGGGTCAATCACAATGGATTCAAAGCAACAAACATGTTATAACTTAGTACATATTCAATGAAAAATGACATGTCCTATGAAATTTCCAAGTGTTCTCCTCCCTTGGCCCTCTCTCCTATATAAATTCCACCTTCCCAATTAGTACAATTGTGAATGACATATCAAATTTTGTAGTTACAAATGTTGGTATAGGAGCTCTATAATAGGGTATGGCATCTATCACAACATAATGGAAGGAATTTTTTTAGATGTTATAGATTCAATTTTAACTATTAATCTCTCTTCTCTCAACATCTATATCCTTGTATCTCTCTTATCTCTCTCTCTCTCTCTACCTCTCCCCTCTTTGTATATCCCTCTCTTTCTCAAGTCCTCTCTCTTTGATCTTTAAGTCCATATTTTCCTCTATCTCTTTACCCCCCCATCTCTCTCTTCCCCCCTCTATCTCTCCCTCTTTCTATCTATATCTCTCCCTCTCTATTGCAACATAACATGAGCCTATTGGTAATGGAGCTTAATTATCTTCCTCATTTAGAGGTTTTGTTTTAGTCATGTTTGGATCCCTATAAAAGGATGCATAGTTGATTTGAAGCTATCACTTCTCCATTGAGACCTTTGTTGCACAAACAACATCATTTTCTAAATGGCTTGCCAATTAACCTCATGTATTGCATAATGTTTGCAAAAAGTAGACCCAATTTTTTCCTAATTGACCTTCCACAACTCTTTGGCATACCCATTGCACGCCAAGGTGCAATTGCTAGTTTAATTTATTTTATATTTAATGGAAAGGAGTCACCCCCTATGGTGGTAATTTACCAAAATAATAATAATAAATAATTAGGTAATCATTGTTACCATTATATAACTCTTTTTTAATAAGGTAAGTGTTACCGTAAAAAAGAGGGGTAACACCCTAATAAACTTTGTTAATTCTACGTAATAGATGATTTTCCATTCACCCACTTTGACATTTACCCTTATATAACTCTTGCATATCTACTTTCAATAACTATTTTATCTTTGGTGTCCTTTAGATATCTATTATATTTCTTAAATATTAATGTCCATGTATGTATGCAATAAATAAAATAAAATAAATCTTAATAAAATAGTTGGAGACTAATATCCTGAACATTTTTAGATAAATGTATCTTATATATCTATATTAATTTTATTTGCATTGTTTATTTCATTTTATTTTAAAAGTTATAGTTTATTTATTGAAGAGTTATTTTATTAACTTAAGAGACATTTTATAGTTTTAGCTTTTTTAAATAAATGTCAACTCTAAATGGTATTTTAAACACAGTCACAACATGACAATCTTTGATGCTATTGTAGAACATCTCTAAGTGTCATTAAACTAGTTTAACAAAAAATAAAAAATAAATATTTGATCCTAAAATAAATTGGCTTCTCTTAAAACCTTTATCAAGTAGCAATTTGATTTCTATTTTATTAGATGAATCTTCAATTAGATCTAGATGTAAAAATGATGAAATTTAGTGTAGTTTGAATTGTTTACATTTGGTTTGTATAATACTTTAGTACAATGTAGTCTTGACACCTGTAAAGATGGATGAAGTGCTTCGAGTGATAATCAAGTCATCAACATAAAGAGCAAAGAAGAGAATAGCATCCTCCTATCTTATGATATAGACATTTGGATTTGAGTGGCATCTAGTGAAACCAATTGAGAGAAGAAAGGAGTCCATTTTGGCATGCGAAGTGTGCAGGGCTTGTTTGAGGCCATAAAGAGACTTCCTTAATAAAAAAACCAATGAAGAATCTTAAATGAATCCTTGTGGCTTCTCCATGTAAATTTGCTCTTGTAGATCCCCATGATGAAATGCACTCTTTACATCCATCTGATGTACAACCTAACTATGAGCAACAACAATAAAAAGTATCAAGTGAGTGACATTTATTTTGGCGACAGGGGTAAAGGTCTCAATGTAGTAAATACTTTGCACTCGAGAGAAACCTTTCGCCACAAGTTGTGTTTTATACTTGTTAAATGATCCATCTATTGTAAATTTGGTTCGATGGATCCACTTACATTGAATTAGTTTTTTTTCCCCTTAGGAAGTGGAACAAGATTCCAAGTTTTGTTCCTAATTAAAGAATTAAACTCTTCCTCCATAGTTGAATCCCACTCAACATTACTAGAAGCTTCATAAAAGGATTGCGGATATGAAGTGATGATGTAGGAATGTGAAATGTCCTAGTGTTGTGATCAAGTTCTTTGAGTATCTGAAGGATCCCTAACACAAGTGCCTATAGATTGAAGTGCTTGACATGCCCAATGAGGCATGGTAGGGGATGAAGGAGGAGAATCTAAACTCTAAGAAGAGAATGATGCAACCTCACGATCAAATCTACAAATAGAGGAATTTCGAGGAAAATCCTCTAGATCATTGGCATATAAATCCGCAATGGAGAAAGAAGATTAGAGGATAAGCTAGGAGAGCTTTCCTCAAAATTCACACTACACTCAATGAAGAGATCATGTGTCTTAGGTACCATTAGTTGATATGCTTTGACACCATTGAGGTAACCCAAAAAGATACAAGGTCGACTCTAAAGTTCTAAGGCCTTGCGTTGTCTTGAGGAATGTGTTCCCATATTGGGGAGCCAAAAACTCTAAATTGTCACACAACAAGTTTTCAACCACACCAATCTTCAAAGGGAGTAACGCCCTTCAATGGCTTATGTGGAAATCTATTTTGGATGTGAACAACACAGTTGATAGCTTCTTCCCAATATGCAGGTGAAAGGGAGCATGCATGGATCATACAACCAACCATGTATTTTAGGGACCTATTTTAACTCTATGCTACACCATTCTATTGTGGTGTGTAGGAAACAATATGTTGAAGATCAATCCCTTCAAAATTGTAGAATTGTTCAAAGTGATGGTTAACATATTCTTTGTCATTTTTGTTTAAAGAATTTTGACACACTTTCTAGATTGTTTCTCGACACAAGTCTTAAACTCTTGAAATCTATCAAAGACTTCTCCTTTGTGTGAAAGAAAGTAGACCATGTATATCTATAATAGTCATCGATGAAGGTGAGCAAATAACAAGCCTTTCTAAAAGACTAGGATGGAAAAGGACCTATCAAGTCACTATGAATTGACTCAAGGACTTCTAAAGCCCTCTAGCTTTCCTTTTGTAAAACTTTTCCTCAAGATGTTTTCCCGAGGCATGGCCTAAATAATTACCATAAAAAAATTGATCTGAGGAAGACATGTGACCATATCCTACTTGTTGAGTTGCTGAAGATAGTGGTAGTTGAAATTTCCAAACCACTCATGCCATAGTTTGCTCATGGAATTTGAATGGGTGAGCAATGCAGTAGAATGTGTATCAAGTACAAAGTGAGATAAAGAATAGAGGCGGTAGGCATGGTTAACCTTACCAATTGCAAGGGGTGCATTATCTTCAAGGTTTTTGATGCTCATTGAATCAAGAGTGAATTCAAATTTTTTACCATTTTGGGTAATCTGGTAGATGGAGAGAAGGGTTGGTGATAGATCAAGTACACAATTGACATCCTCAAATATACAAAATCTAGCATCAACTAAACCCTTCCCAATAAAATTCACTAGGGAATCATCTCCAATGAGAATCTGGGCTCCAAACAAGGCTCCAACAAAGAAATTTTTTCTTTGATAGAACCCATGTGATGTGACCCATCGGAGTAAAGAATCCATTGCTACAGAGAATCTCAAATAGCAATAGGTGAAATTATTTTCCCTTTACCTAATTTGGAAGGAGTAGAGGATTGTTGAACAACATAAAAAGATAAATTATTTTATTTTTTTAGAATATGTTTCAATTCATTGATCTACTTCTTGTGACAAGAATGTTCCTCATGACCAGTTTTCTTGCAGTAGCTACAAGTTGGCCTTTCCTTCTTTTGATAATTCCCCGTTGATGAGGAGTTGGAGTCTATTTTTGTTGTAGACCATGATTGTGTTCGAGGTTTTTGTGACTTCTTGAATTGATTTTGTTTCTTATCAAGCTTCCCTGATTCTTTTTGACCCTTTGGTTGACCAACCAACAAAGTAAGATTATGAAGGCTTAAGAAGACTCATTAAAAGAATATTTTTTTGTTCTTGAATCAAAATTTTAGAAAAAGAAGCATAATAAAGTGTAGTGAATGTAGATCCCATTGTCAACCTATGAGTGTGAAAGCTAGAAACAAAAGTTGCATATTCAGATCCAATTTTATTGAGAGTACTATGAACAACTTGAATATCTTTCTTCTCAAGGCCACATGGTTTACATTGTGCTCTAAGGTCATTGACCTTTGTTACATAGTCTTGGATGTTGTCAGAAGACTTAGGATTAAGACTCGCTAGTTCATTATCAATTTGATAACCCCAAAATTCATTAGTTGTATCATACATATTTTTTAATTTTTCCCATGCATCATGTGAATTTGTACATACTTGAATTTGAAACATAATATCAAGGGAAATTGAACTCCTTAGAAAACCAAGAGCTTTCATATGTTCAAGCATCCATAGTAAATTTTACTTATCATTTACCTTCTTTTCAACATAAGGTGTATATCCTAGTTGCATTAAGGCATTCATGCATTTTGATCCCATGTGTTTTAGTTGTGTGGTGTTAGCAATGAAAATTGAAAATGACCTGTTTGTGAAGGAAACAAGTAGTAGAGATGCACAAGCACGAATAAACCACTGAGACTTCCCCCCCACCTGATCACCCCTTTGAGTCACTCGATCAAAGATCCCCCCAAAGAAAAACAATTTGGAATTTTATATTTAGGTTACAATTTCCATCGGCAAGAACATTGAATGTACTAGACTTCAATGCTTTTACAAGTCCTCAAGGAATGAGCATATGTTGACGTACAATTTTGGTACATTAATAATTGAAATAATCAACACCACTATGAAGTACACAAAAAAATACGCACTTTCAAAAAAATAATCGCCTTGATCTGAGGTCATATGTAGAAGTAATGCAACTTTGAAGTTTCCAAAATGAGAATTGTGTAGTGTCGCCTATGAGAATTTTCAAATTATGGAAAATTCATGCATTGAAATCTAAAATTGTCTACACTAGCATGTAGAGTGCAAAAAAATAGCCTAAATAAAATAAATCTCAAGAATCGGTGATCTGGAGCTCAAGATATAAGTTGTCTACACTAGCACGTAGAGTGCAAAAAAATAGCCTAAATAAAATAAATCTCAAGAATCGGTGGTCTGGAGCTCAAGATATAAGTTGTCAAAGTTAGTCTTGAAAAACCAACCTATTAATGCAGAGGGGGCATAGCTCTAAAAATTCTTCTACCAAATTTAGTGGAAAGGTCCCAAATTTAGCATAACTACCAACTATAGAATCCTCCAAATAGTTTAGAACCTCGCCAAGTTTGGTGGACCACTGAACAATTTAAACCTCCACCAAATATAACGGTGCTACCATATTTAACAAAAAAGCTCCAAATATGGTGGAGCCAACGAATAATGGCACAAAGGCCAAGGACTGTTGGTGGATTTAAAGAAATTTTTTGTTTTTAATTTGATAAAGGCTTGAAGGGTGAACTGCATGTTTTAAGGGCATTGAGGTTGAAGTCTAAATTTGTAGGTTTGAAGTAGGTTGGGGGACTTTCACCACACCCCACACCCCATACCATGGTGCAACCTTAAGAAGGTCTACAATCCTCTTTAGAGAGGTTGTGACCTATTAAAGGTTGTTGTAGGTACTAAGGTACCCAAAAATACCTTTAAGGATTGTGTAGTGCTTGACAAACCTGTGTAATACATTATACTTTGAAATTTTTTTATAGTTTTTTAATTTTATTTTTGTTTTTCAACTTAAAAAAAAATATTAGGCCAATACATCCATGGCGGTCATACGACTCAGATAATTTTTTTTTCCTTACTTGGCAACTTGTCTAAAATTGATGATTTAACAATTGCTTTTAAGGTTTTCGAGCCTCCTAAGTGCGAAGGTGGCATCGATTTTGACCTAGAATGTTCCAAAATGGTAATTCCTTGTTAGATCTAGCAACAAACTTCTCACTTCAAACCTTTGCAGATCTAGCCTCCGATGTTTGATTCAGATGAAATAAAAAAAAATTACTTTTTCAATTGTTTTGGACTCAATGGTGTGTTCATAATTTCTCTAGGAAGCTTAAAAAAACTTACAATTGGCAAGTCAAAGTTTGAACCCCTTAGAAGTTGACATTTTTTCCACACTTTTATAATTCTCTAGATCATCCAAGGATGTAAGAGAAGAGCATACTCGCGTGTTTTGAAAAATAACAAACTCTACACTTCCTAAAATATTGCTAACCAACAACTCATGTAATGACTTTGATACCATGTAAGATTTGGTTGAAAAGCCACCCAAGAATGAAAATGAATGAAGGAAAGCAAAGCTAGAAATCATAAATGAGCAAGAATAAATTGTATTATAATAAAGAGAATGCAAAGTATACAATGAAAATGAGATGATCATATGAGAGCAAAAGGTGGGTATATAAAATATTCCACCCAAGAGACTAAAAACACAACCAATATGGGATAGTGAAAAAGTCCCCAAGTAAACTTAATCTAGTGTAAAAAGGACTATAAAGGAGGGGGACCAATTACTTAGGACCCTAGGTCATAGGAGGGCTTAGAACAATAGGCTACCTTGATCTACCTCAAGCCAAGGACTGTTTTGAAAGAGTTTAGGGTTTTAAAGGCTAAAAGAAAGAACAACCAAGTTTTTGTTGTCCTTTAACAGGCCCAAATGTTTCAGGAAGTTGGTGAGCAGGTTTCCATAGTCTCAACTATAACTTTAGAAGCTCACTACTAGAGGACAACAACATGGGACATAGACGACAGTGCGGCGTGCTGGCGCATTAGTGGGGCACTAGCATCCATACAGACATAAATCGTAAAGTATAGTCTGAAAGATAAGGAAACTTACCAACAACCTAACAAATACAGTTTAATGCAATGACGAAAAGCAGAAAGCAACTAAATAACAAAATATCGACAAAGTAGTAAGATTAGTTCTAGCTACGAAAGGACAAAGAAAGGTAAGGAAAGTGCATCTTCCTACCCACGAGTTGATATCTTCAAGGTCTTCACTCGACGAGCAACCTACACACACAAGACGGAAAAATGTTGGGGTCGTGTAAAGAAGAATGCCACAGTTAGTCCCCTGCTTTGGTGTTTCCACCTCCATGGATAGCTAGTATAGCAATAATAGGAGAAATGTGATAAAGAAATATATTGAGATGAAATTACTAAGCACTATGCTAAACAACAATATGCTACAAAAACAATACGATAATGCTAAGTGAATGGAAGACAAAAAGATATCACCTTCAACCACGTGCACTCAAGGAAAATGGGAGGAGTGAGCTTGCAAGCATGCAAATGTTGATGTTTCCACAACAACGAAGAGAGTGAGTCCACAAAACACCAACTTGCAGCTTCAATGGAGGTGAGAATGTTGTGAATGAAGTGTGTAGATAGTTTCCCAAAATGAATGAGATCAAGAGAGAGTGAAAGAATGAATGAGATAGTTATTTGAAGATGAAATTGGAGACAAAGGAGTCGTTCGAGGTCGGTCAAGGGAGCATCTATACATTACTCTTCATCCCCAATGGAGAATTGCAATGCCTCTGCGGATTCCAAAAGTAGGAATCCTATCAAGATGTCAACACGTCACGCTAGCGTCCCAAACAAAATATCCTCCACTAACACAAAAAACAATTGCTATGTGAATGGGAAGTGAATGAAGGATGTGGAATTGCATTATCGAACTTGATTTTCTAAGGTAGGAGGTACATAAATGTGGAATTTGCAAGGGGCACAAATTCACACCATTGCATTTTACCCCCTCTTTAGTGAGTATAAGTGTCAACGAATGCATGGTAAAGTAGAGTGAAAGCTGAGAAATGTATACCTAAACCGTCAAGGAAGCATACCACAATCTGACACACTTGAATGCATAGGAAGAGGAGATGGCTCCATAGGTACTTGGTCTAGAGGAGAATTGAACAAGTGTGTCGTAGGCCCTCAGACCTATGGAAGGTGAAAAAAAGGCCCTGCAAGTGCTCGTTCCTACAGAGGAGGCGCCCCAAGTTCTCGGTCTTGACGGAAGCTAGATGTGAAAGGTTCTGCAAAGTCTGATAGGCCCTTATAGGTGCTCGGTCCTACAAGGAAATATTGAGGTGTTTGGTCCTCCAAGCTTGATTGAAAAAGAAACTTCACAAGTGTTCGGTCCTACAAAGCAACATGTTAATCCGCAGACAAAACATGTTAGATAGAAAAAGGCCACACAAGTAGATAGACAGACAATCAACAATCGAAGGAGAAGCTTTCAAAGGGGTCCCTTAGGTACCCTTCAAAAGAAAGGGGTCCACTCAAGGGATGCTCTATTTGAAAGGCAATGACATTTTTCACAAATGAGCATCAAGGAATCCTTCTGAAAGATCTCTTTCATCAAGGAATTTGAAAGGAAGAATATTCCCTCACAAGGGCAAGTTTTTAGACTTCTTTATCAGAAAAAGTACTCTCTTCTCAAAGGAAAGTTTTCAGATTTTTTCTTTATGAATCCATGATGAAAGAATTTTTTTGTTACAGGTCCTTGTTGAAGAATATAGTTTTTTTAAAAATAAGGGATTTTCATCGAGGGATTCGTTGGCCACCGAATACACCTTTTTGAAAATCGAAGCAGTATGATAGCCCCCCCTTAGGATGGTGTGTGTTGAACACAAAAGCACATGACATCCTAAGGAGAGAGAAGAAAGTGATGTTATGGCCCACCATACATGATGGGATGTAGACATGGAAATGTTGTTGCACACGCGAGGGAGAACACATAGGCACGATGACATCACAAAGCAAGCAAAGAAGGGAGAAAGATGAAAAAGAAACAAAAGCAAAGACAAAGAAATCAAGAGATAGGGGGATTTGATATTTATGGGTCAAAACTGCTCATAGATATAATATAATAATGTATATGAACTGGACCATCAATCCCCTACTATATCAGATTGTGTGAAGAAAGGTATATGAAGACAAAAAAAAATAAAAAAATTGGGTCAACATGGAAGGGAGGCTTAAATTCCCCCAACACTTTGCATCGTCCCTAATTGTCAAAAATTAAGGCACAACAAAGAGAAGAATGATGTAACAAATAGAATAATTTCACAACACAAAACACTTTTGTATCCAAGCACCTACAAGGGTGATAGGGGTCCTCCAGGAATACATAAAACAAGCATGGGGGGAAACACAACACACACAAATCTAATCTATAGATAAAGAAGAGGTGCCATCCTAGTACTCATCAACCAAGAGGTCATCGTTCTCCCAATCTAGATCATCATAAGGGGAGGGAGAACAAGCCTCCAAGGGCATGATAGCAAGGGGAGAACCCTCCAACTCTCTTGTGATAAGATCCAAGGAAGAGGTCCCTTCAAGGTCTTCTTTGCTCAACTCCAATGAGGTAAACATCATTGATTTTGCAAAAATCACCGACAAAGCCAGGACATCATCTACTAAGTTGAACAAGCACTTGGCGGGAGTGCCATGTGTCAACTAAGTAGGTGATGAAGGAGGCATCTAAGATCCACTGCCAACCTCACCAAAAGACTCAGGGGTAGTGACAAACTCGGGGGACTCTAGGGCAACCTCATCGTAGAATGATGCAAGCCAAAGCAGAACCAACTTTCAAAGAAGGTGATCCCTTCTTCTGACCCCCATTAGAAGCAGGGTTTTCCTCCAACTTATGCTTCATCAAAGGATGTGAAATCCCCACAAATGAAGCAAAAGGTTAGGAGGAAGAGGATAAAACTGTAGTGGACACCACCAAGGTATTCGTCATATCCATGGGTTTGGAAAAAAGGTGGGATGTCTGAAAGGGACATTAGAAGAGGAGGCTTAACCGAAGGAGCAATGAACACTTGCACCCTTGCAGGGTGGGAGTCATCAAGCTTGAGAGGATCAAAAGAAATATTGAAATTGTGGCGGGGTGGCGAAGAAGTGGATGAGGACATAGTAGGAGACATGAAATAGGTTATCCGGCTCCCCTTCCCCTTATGTAAATAGCCTACTCCATGACCAAGAGAAGCCTTCCTTGGCAACTGCAGCTCACGCGTGCAAGCTTGATTTCCTTAACTTTCTGAGAGTTGGAGCTACAACTTGAGGAGGAAAGCGAGGCTCTTGTTTTGTCATTAAGGTGTCCATCACAATTGTTGTCCGGTGGAGGAGTGACTCTGAACAAAACGGGATGAAGAGATGTAGAAGAAAAAGCAATGACAAGTGGAGAAGCAAACTCAAGTGCCTTGTCAGTGGGCCTCTTCCCATTCAAAACCAAAGAGGTGGGAGAAGTAGGAGGTCATGGAGGTCGAGACATAGAGGAAAATCCATGAGGACCCTTCCCCTTGCCATATGAGACTGAGCTGCAAGGCATTGTGGGCAAGGCAAGAAGGTGAACACGACATGGCATTCCACTGGCGAGGCACATTGAACTTCCCAAGAGATGCAAGGGAGAAAAAAACGAAGGCGTTGCAGTAGGATGGGAGGCAGGAGCAGGTGGAACTGTAGAGAAAGAAGAAGAATGCTCCTAAGTGCAAGAAGACTTCCCTTTCCCCTTTTGTGAGGAAGAAGCATCCTGCAGTTGTGCTATCAAAGAAGCCTTAACCAAAATAGCATAAGGGGGAGGATATGTCACCTTCGACACTATGCCCCCATTCTTGTATTTTATGTAAGTGTGATATAATAGGTCCATCACAGGGAGAGGCAAACCAATAAAAATAAAAGTGATCTAATGAATGAGCCCCACATGTGACACTAGAGTTTTAACAGTAGAACCATTGACCCATTCTAGGTTAAACTACAGCATTTAGGGACTCTTCTAACTATGCTGCTAGGGGTCGTAGGTTGGGTTGTAAGGCTAGGTGCCCTGCAATGCACACACCTAGAACACAAGAGAAGGTTCCTTCAACACTATGAAACAAAACCAAAATAGTTCACATTGGGTTCACTGAAATGTAGAGGAGGGGGATCGACTGCTCATGACCCTAGGTCATAGGAGGGTCTAGAACAATAGGCTACCCTAATCTACCTCAAGCTAAGGAATGCTTCAAGAGAGTTTAGGATTTTAAAGGATGAAAGGAAGAACAACCAGGTTGTTGTCCTTTAACAAGCCCGAATGTTTTAGGAAGTTAGGTGAGTAGGTTTCCAGAGTCCAAACTGTAACTTAAGCAGCTCACTGCTAAAGGACTACAACGTGGGACACGGATGATAGTGCGGTGTAGTGGCGTCTTAGTGGGGCGCTAGTGTCCATACGAACAAAAACCGTAAAGTACAATATGAAAGCTAAGCAAACTTACTAACAACCTAACAAATATGGTTTAATGCAATGAGAGAAAGCAGAAAGCAACTAAATAACAAAATATCGAGAAAGCAATAAGATTAATTATAGCTACAAAAAGACAAAGAAAGGTAAGGAAAGTGCACCTTCCTACCCACGAGTTGATATCTTCAAGGTCTTTACTCGACGAGCAACCTACACACACAAGATGAAAAAATGTTGGGGTTGCGTATAGAGGACTACTGTAGTCAGTCCCCTGCTTTGGTGTTTCCACCTTCACAAACAACTAGTATAAAAACGATAGGAGAAATGAGATAAAGAAAGATATTGAGATGAAAGTACTAAGCACTATGCTAAACAACAATATGTTACAAAAATAATACGATAATGCTAAGTGAATGGAAGATGAAAAGATATCACCTTCAACTATGTGCACTCAAGGTAAATGGGAGGAGTGAGCTTGCAAGCTTGCAAATGCCGACATTGCCACAACAACGAAGAGAGTGAGTCCACAAAACACCAACACAACTTCAATGGAGGTGATAATGTTGTGAATGAAGTGTGTAGATAGTTGCCCTTAATGAATGAGATCAAGATAGAGTGAAAGAATGAAGGAGATAGTCATTTGAAGATGAAATTGGGGGCAAAGGAGCCATTCGAGATCAGTCAAGGGAGTAGAGACGTTACTCTTTATCGCCAATGGCGAATTGTAACACCTCTGCGGATTCCAGAGGAAGGAATCCTATTAGGACATCAATGCACTGTGCAGACGTCTGCATGTCATGCTAGCGTACCTATCAGAATATCCTCCACTGACACAAAAATAACTGCCAAGTGGAAGGGAAGCGAATGAAGAACGTGGAATTACATTATCGAACTTGATTTTCTAAGGTAGGAGGTATGTAAATGTGGAATTTGCAAGGGGTGCAAATTCACACCATTACAAGGACCTAAGTGGATAACTAGCTAGGAATTGAACTAGTTAGATAAAGTACCATGTTCACACTAACACTCTTGGCTCTCTTTGAATTTTCTTCTCACAACTTTGAGACTCTCAAACTCTCTTTGTCACAACTCTCTCAAGTTTTGGTTCCTCTTTGTGAGCACACCAACATTAAAGTAAGGAAAGCTTAGATCGCGGAAAAACTCTCTAATGTCAAAACCTCGGGGAAGAATCTGAGATATGGTTTTAAAAATTTCAATTATACACCAATAAGATGCACATGAAAGAATTAGTGGAAAGAAGAAATGAACACATACAATTGAACACCAGATTTATGTGGAAAACCCTTATGGGAGAAAAACCCACCACACCAAGAAAAGCCTCTTTGTATTACAGTAATGAAAATTACATACAGAGATCGAACTTCACTTTCTGATGTCAAATTAACAACAACAACAACATTCACTGATCAATCTTGTATAGAACATTAATCTCACAATGCTCTCAGACAATATACAATGAATTCACTTAGATCAAATTCGTGTTCAGTATTGAACAACTCTACTCCATCAAACTTTTTCACCATTCGATCATTTCAGAACATAGTCATTTTTCTTCACAATCTGTTCATCTTCCACACAGGAACGGTCACAACTATTCAACTTCCAACGATTTACATTCTGTTTCGCTCATTGGTTCAAAACAGACCACGTTAGATTGACGTTTGGTCAAAGAAGTTCAAATGGAATCGCAGTCAGTGAGACACTAAACCATGTCTCCCTGATGCCACAATGCCCGATCACAAAACCATCGGCAAGAGTTTTCATTATCGCTAAGAGTCTTTTAGAACCTTTATGTCATACCGATGTTCCTACCCGTCGGAGAGAGGAAAACCATCGGCAAGAGGTTACACCAAAGTCCATCGCATCTAACTATTGATCATTCCTCGTGGTCTCCACCATGACACATGTCCACTGCTTGTGTGTGCATTTATGGAGAATCAAGCTGGGAATCAACAATATTCTCAACAAGTCCCCTAGAATTCCAAGTAGTCCCCACATCCGTCGGCTTGTCGATCACCGAGTTGTTCCTCGGCTATCCTGCGATGACCCCACCCACATTGCTGCGGTTGATTCGCGATGTCGCGGGGAGACCACCATTAATCTACATTTGATGACGCCGAAAGAGAGATGAGTTTCGCGTGACCGTTGATGGTTATCGTTTTGATCTCTCAATGGTTTATTGGCTATGATGCGATCAAGAAACCACAAAGGTCTTTAACTATCCGACATCACGGCGGCGCCCGCGTGTCATATTTGATAACACCGGCCGGAATAAGAATGCAGCAGTAAAATTAATTATTACGTCAATGAAATGGGTTAGTCGGAAGTTATAACCGGTACCGGCTGGCGTAAAGTTACAAATTTAAGAACCCGGCGATCGGTGACAGCGAAGGCTAAGCCAGCAAGTTGAGGCACAACCACGATTCTTCTAACCACACTCTTGTTTACTTGGCTTCCTAAGCCCTTCTAGGTGATATTGTTTCCATCCTATTGATATTGTCTTTTGTATTTCTTTCATTATTATTGCAACTTTCTTGTTGTGCTCCTAAGAACCTTGAGATCCTCACTTCCCTTTTCTTTCATTCTAGTTTTCACTATTGCACAATCATAGCTATTACCAATTCCCAAATAGACTTGGTATAGGAATATTCACACACTATTTTTATTTCACTATCATTGGTTGCTATGGAGGTAGAAATACCAAAGTGTGGTTTGACCAAAAGGAAAACCCCCAAACAACCTGAACATTTTTCCCCTTTCTTGCATTTGCATGTATCTAAAACATAATCAACCACACAAAGGTTCAAAAGTATTTTCATGTTTATCCTTAAATTCATTTCTTTGATTAAATGTAATATAATTTTCCTTTGTTTATTGTATTTTGTAACTATTTTTATCTTCTTGTAGTCCCTAGTATGTTCCTATACATGTTTGAGCAGGTTGGGTGAACTATTGAGTTGGAATTAGTATTTTGGGGCATTCTAATACTCAAGTTGTACAAACGACAACACAACTCATGAACTTTTGCACAATGCATTCGAGTCTTAAATAGTGTATTTCTCTTTATTTAGCATCAAGTTCCTTCCCCCCCTCCTCTTTGGTTCCATAATAAAATTCTATAAATAATTTTTTATTTTCCAAAAATAGTATTTTATTAATTTCTTCTTCATTCTAGTTAATTAAAAATCTTTCTATATAGTCATAAAATTGCACCCCTTGCAATTTCATGTACATTCTTGCATCCGCTTTAGTGTCCACCCCCTTAGAATTTGTGTAGGCTCATTTTAGCCCCTGCATCAGCCTTTTCCCCTCTCAGGATGCTTAGCACCCCTTTTCAGCAACTACCCTTATGTGTTAGCTTTGCATTGAACTTTGTGCCTTTCTCGTTCTTGTCATTTTGTAGCGTGATGTGTCTAGACACTAGTGCGCCACACAGATGTTTGCACATTGCGCTAGCATCCTGTGACGTTTCAATGTTCAAACAACCGTTTCTATGCATGTTTTCCACATGTCGCCTCCTTTGGTCAGTGATAACGGCTCGAGATTCCTTGTAACCGCCCGAGAAGCTTCTTTTCCTTCCTTAAATCCTAAATTTTCACTTCATTTGCAGCTCTCTTCTGCTTCTAGCTTCTCTCTTGCTTTGGCTTTAGCCTTCTACACTCCAGCTCTTGCTTCCACACTCCATATAACTTTCTATAGTAGCTTCAAGCACTTTCAAGCTCTCTTAGCTTCACTCTTGCAGCTTCATTTCCCTCATCTCATGCTTGAGAGCATCCTGGGATTCCATATCCCCTATCTACTACATCTACATTTTGTAATACGGGTTCTCCTCCTCGAGTGAGGATTGCTTTTATCACCTCTTTTGTGATATGGGTTCTCCTCCTTGAGTGGGGATTCCTTTTATCACTCATACTTGGTGGTGCAGGTTCTACTCCTGGAATGGGTTTTGCTTTCGCCACACGCTTTATCTACTTTGGTTTATCTCTCTCTTTCTATCTGACTATTCATGGAGGTGGGAACACCAAAACGGGGGTTTGACTGAGGCAAACCCCTATACAACCCCAACACTTTCTCAATCTTACAAACGCAGGCATTGAAGATATCTACTAGGTAGAGGCTTCATTACTTGGATTGTTGTGAGCTTCTTCTTTCCTTTCTTCTCTTTATCTTTATCTTTTCTACTTTACTTTATTTTAGTTCTATTACATCCTGTTACTTTTTTGCATTCTAAAAGTTCCTGGAAATCGAAGTAGAAGAAGTCATTTAGCCATTCTCTATGATATTCTTGCTTTTTGGTCCGTATGAGACGCCAACACGCTCTAGGACGTCAGTGCACCACACTATCATTCGTTTCCCGCATTGTCTTCCTTTGGCAGAAAGCTTGTCAGTTTGTCCAGAGAATCTTTGTAACCTTTTTGGATTCTAGAACTCTCACATTGTTCCTTGAAGTAGTTTAGGGCAGTTTTCCCCGTGAGGTTCTTTGAATGAAGAGAACTCATGAGTAGTGAATCCCCCTTCTCTACACTTTCATTTAAAGTACTTTCAGGATTGTAGCTTTAATTTATTGAATAACAACAAACTAGTTCATTCTTGGTGTGGAAGTAGGGAAAATCATTTGACTAATACACCTTAGCTAAATCGTAATTTTTCCTCAGTAGTAATGGTTAAATGAAATTAATTCATTTTATGTTAAGCAATAATTTGTTTCCTTTCAACAATATTTACAAAGAATAGGAAGAGAACTTGAATCAATACTATTTTGAAGTTGCTTATCCATCCATAATACAATAAAACTATCTATTTACAATCATGTGCAAGTCAATGAATAGCATGGTCCTTAATTCAACCAAAGGGGGATTATTCTACACATATTGGACACATTATTTACCTCTTTTAAAGTCTCAAAGACCTAACAATGACCACAACAATGAGGTTTAATGCAACAATTCTTATATCTTAATCTCTCATCTAAAAGAGCACCACTCTTGAAGAATACAAAGAAACTCCCAACTTTAATCTTTAAGATTCCAAATGATAAGACACAACAAGCTCACCACACTACCATCAACATTGTCAAGTTAGCCCTTAGCGACCATCAAACCAAGGGGAAAGAAGCATATGCAAAGTAAAATAAAATCACTCAACTAAGGTAAACACAACAGTTTATTTAGGATATTCACACACACAATTCTTTCAAGAATGCTTCCTAAGCTATCACAAAGGTAAAAATATTCAACTCCACCATAGAAAACAAGGTAGTGGGAGACTCTCACATGCATAAAAGCAAGAATTTATTACATACTCCCAACTCTATTATCAATTTCAAAGCTTGCGTAAAGCATAACCCAAAAACATATCCCTCCAAAGATGGTGAGATGACTACATTGTTTGTTCCAAACAATCCCTATCTCAAGAAAAATCTACTTTATCTTCTCAAGTAACCCGACTTTGCATAAAATTACACCATCTATCAATATGTCAATGTATCAAGACACTCCTCAAAATGGACCCAAAACTAAATGGAAATTGGCATAAGTATGCAAGTTTTACCATTATATATATACTTGGTTGGTAGTACTAGTGAAAATTAATAATTTCATTTTGTGTTAAGAAATAATTGGTTACCTTTCAACAATATTCACAAAGAAGAGGAAGAGAACTTGAATCAATACTAGTAGTTGGTATTAGTTTTCCACAGTCCATCAATATGAATAGTGTGATCTGAAACGTTAAGCAAAAAATAGACATAGTTTAATCCAAAAGAATAAACTATTCAATACTAGTAGTTCAAAGTTGCTTATTTGTCCATAATGTAAAAAAATGTCTATTTACAATCACATGCAAATCAATGAATAACATGGCCCTGAATGCAATGAAAGGGGGATTACATTACAGATCTTGGTCACTATACATGACTCTTTTACAAAGACTTAACAACAATCACAATGATGAAATTTAATCCAATAAATCTTATGTTAATCTCTCGCTCGAAAGAACACCACTCTTAAAGAGATAGAAACAAACTCCGAAATCCAATCTTTAAGATTCCAAATGATAGCCAACACACAACAAGCTCACCACCTTGCCACAAGCATCATTGAGTGCTCAAACCAAGGGGAAAGAAGCATGTGCAAAGTAAAATAAAATCATGCACATAAGGTGAAAACCATACATCCTTAGCCTCTATCACAAAGGTAGCTTTTCCAACCTCACCTTAGAAAGAGGGGAATCAAGGGACTCTCATCATGCGTAAAATCAAGAATTTATCACATGCTCCCAACTCCGTCATAAATTTCAAAGCTCATGTAAAACTCAACCAAAAAACTTATTCCTTCAAAGATGGTGAGATGACTAAACTACTTGTTCCAAACAAGCCTTGTCTCAAGAAAAAACTCCTTAATTCCCCAACGTGAATGTGACAACCATTCTGCTTGTTCCAAACAAACCCCATCCTGACCATTAACCCTTGACTTCTAATGCAAGAGCATCCAGTGGTGTAGGGGAAATCTTGCATCACCCAAAAAAATATTTTTCCTTATTTTTCCTTATTTTCTTTAGTTGTTTTGAGTCCCATGATGACACTTAAGGGGTGTAAGATAGTCAGAAGTCAGAAAAGGTAAAAAATGGTCACCTACTATTTTTAGTAAGTCGGCCTAAATAGGCGTATGGACTTGAAAATTTACCCCAAGGAGTGGGACTGAAAAATGTATTCGATGGCAGAAGAATCATTTCAATATCATGTGTCGTTTGGGAGATATTAAAGTTTTCGTCCCAAAAAATTTCTCCCATGCATCTTCAAATTCAAATTTGAAACCCTTAGAAGCCTCAAAAAAGCTCAAAAATTTGACAAAATGATCTTTAGATTACTTTGGCATTGTATATCTCTTCAAGGGCTTTCCAACAATATACTATAATAGCACATTGGACATCCGAGTCAAAAGTTATGGCTTTGGAGAGTTGTTCCACCAAAAAGTGAATTTCAGTAAAATATCTTCCTAGGCAAGAAATCAAACAGCCAGCCTTTTGGCGCCAAAACAAAAAGGAAAGTTACACTTTCTAGAACATTCTAAAGAGATTATTGGTGTCAAATAAAGGGTTGAGTGGAGGTGGCTCCATCAGTGGAGATTGTGGCTCCGAATAATAGATTTTTCTTACAGAGTTGATTTTTACTTGTAGTGAATCAATCCCATGTAGCTATAGCATTGTAATTTATAAATCTGTAATTTCATTTTTTGAAAGTAATAGAAAGTGAGTTATTTTTGTGTCCTACATTTTTTTGTGTTGATATCTATTGTTGTGTTTTGTGGGTGTTGGGTGGAGTAGCCCCTCATCAACTTCTATCCCCCTTTCCATCATATGTATTGATACTCTCTCCCAAATGGGGCAGCCAATAAAAAGGATCACACAAAAATACACACTTAACATTGAAAAGAAACGCAAGGAAATCGCAACACAATACCATACATAACATTGACAATGAAAAGCAAATGAAAATTTAATCTAACCAATCATTTTTAGTGCATACATACAAAGAACAAAAAGAATAGATCCTACGACTTCACATGCAAGGCAAATGTTTCTCCCTCCCAAAGCTTCTCCCAATCTCTCTCCAAAGGTGATTTCAAAAAAAAAAAATGAAGTCCCTCAACAAGTCCTCCCAAAGGCATATCAAGGGATGCCATGTCATCTGTGACACAGGGCATCCTCATTCTCAAGGACAAAATGAACCAGGTGCTAAGTGGACTATTTATGGTTATAAGAGGTGAGTTCTTGTGAACTACTATTTCAGAAATAGGGGTTGATGTCAATTGATTCAAAACTATGCAATTGGATCCCAAAAAATAATCACATTAAGTTGATACTGCAAAAACACCACCTATAATAAAATTGGAAAGTGAGTTTCATGGTGCTGCACATGGCATGCATTCCTACAACATAATTTCCCCCAAAAACATCTCTTAACTTGGACTCCATCAGCACAAATCTGCTTGCCCTCTTCAAATTTTTTTAAGCATCACGTATCTTCCCTGCATAGAGAGAGGTAATTTGACAGCTCTGTGGTAATGTTTTCCTTTTGCAAAGGTAATCTGACAGATCTATGGTGATGTCTTCGTTTTACAAAGATAATTGACAGATAAAAAGTTTAAATCTTCCTTTTGCAGAGGTAATTTGACAGATGTAAATGCAATTTCAGATATTTTGTCATACACTGGGCCTTTATTAACCATACTGCCGCATATGGCTTACACCGTTGCATGTCTAATTCCCAGTAGAACATTCTGGGATAGCCAAGTGAGGAGGTGGGAAGAAAGGTTTCTAGCCTGTGAAACTGATTTATAGTTGATGGAACATGAACTACTGTTCTTATTTCTGAAGAAAACCTGATTACATTGACATTATCCCCCACTTATCTAAACATGAAATAACAAGATATTAATCCCACTGAACTAACACACAGACCATGGCCCTAAGGACAAAATAAGCTGTTACATACTCCAAATACTATGCTCTGCCTAGGTTTACAACAGTAGATCACAATTGTGGCCCCTGTTACACAGTCATCAGACTCTCTAGAATTCAAGCAATCTCTCTGAAGCATACAAACATAAAAAGAACAGAAGCCCAAGCAGACCAAGGCAATGGGGAAACAGGACAAATTCACAAGGAACTTGAAGCTCACTGCGTTGCTTCTTTCCCAATCCAAACAAACGCAGACAAGAGTGGCTTCATTCCACGACAATTGCCCTATCTAAATTTCCATGCTACATGAGAATAATAGTGACATGGCAGTGACTACAACTAGTTTTGAACAATTCCTCGAGATCCTTTGAGGCACTCAAAGCTAATGATACTTGCTACCATATCACACCTGAACAAAAAATTCTCAAATAAAACTGAACGCAAACTCTTGAATAAAACTCAGCTCTGACTATAATAGTATAAGACAGATGGTGATTGCTATGTCAAGTGCAATGCAATAACAGCATAAAAGAAACTACCTGGTCAATAAGATGAGGGCATGCATTCCAAACATGGTGAAAGAAGTTGTGTAGAAAACACTAAGGTATCTTCTCCTTTCGCCCCTAATTGTGAGGACAGGATAATTCAGACAATTCCTCAACTTTTATAGGTTTAGACGCAGCATTTACATGCCATCCAAATATACAATCAAGTGATACATGCATTTGGAAATATCAATCACGCTGGTACCTTATCACAATATTCATCCTTTTGGTTTAATGCCATAACAAGAAGATGAATATCCAAGAAACATTCCTAATATAGTTAGTAGTGCAATTTCCCAAAAGGCTGCTAGTTCACACGTTTCATGTACTCAGTGATTATTTTAAATTTTTAATTAGGAGACCAGACACTGTCAGGTTCTTATTAATCAGACAGGCAGGAAGCAACGAAGGGTAATTTTGTTTTACAGCTTACACAGAAAAGATAAGAAGAGCCAGAAAACATCGACTCTTCTTATAACATAAGCTGTGCTTGTAATATATGAGAACTAGATAATATATGGATTCGACAAAATAAATATTGCAATGACATCATTGCCCTTTTAATAAACACTAATGTGAAACCAGAAGAACAAAAATGCAAGGCAGTTCCAGGCATATTAGAGTCACAATAATACCTACGTTAGCATCAAACTTCTAAAATGAATTGCCAATGAGATTTTCTTCATATCATTTACCATTCAAGGCAAAGATTTACCAAACCAATCATTACTAAAATACACGGTACTGATGTTTTAAGATTAAAATCAATGCCACAAACAAAATGTTATTAACATTGGCCGGTACTATGGCACAAAACAGCTAAAGCCTAAAACATCGTCATGTGCCAGACTTAAAAATTTCTGAAAGCGTCATGTTTGCATCTTGAGCTAGTATATGAAATTTCTGATTGTGGCATATATACATTTAAGCATATCCCATGTGAAATAGAAACACCTTTTTCTATGAGAGAGAAAATTTCTTGCAGCTGAAACTTAGGATTCAGTCAAGCTAGTCTGGAAGAACAAAATTACTAAATTTCCGATGACCCTAATTTCTGTGGAGTTTACTTCCGTTTACGCTCCCTGGCTTTGGCTCTAAGATATTTTTTCTTCAACACAAATCGGCTCTTTGGTTTCAATTGCAGCTCGGGAGAGAATTCAAAGGTTCCATTTCTCAGACTCTCCTGCAAATCCTTAAAAAACTGCATATTGAGTTTCTTGGGTCCTCCTGCTCTAAGATCTGCATACTCAGGTTCATTTATAACTTCCTCAAATGATCCTATTAAGACATCCATATCAGTCAGTACGTCATCAACATTAATGTACCTCCCATCAGGACCTTTCTTCAACTTCTTCAGGGCGTTTTGCATAGCAAGCTTCCTTGCTTGTCTACCAGGATTAAGCTCCTCCTTTTTAGATTTCCCATTAATTATTTCTGAAAGAGTTCTGAGCTTGGGAGTCTCTTCAAACTCAAAAATCTTATCCAAATAGCGATCACTTCTTTCATGTGGTTTTGCTAGAGGAGGAGTATCATCCTCAAGGTCATCTTCGGAGCCCGACCACAAAGTCTTTTCTTCATCGCTCCCAGACCAGACACTCCTCAATTCATCACTAACATCTCCGTCTATATCTTCACCTTTATCAAATATAATTTTGACATCCTGCGTCTTCCCTTGATCCTTTTTCTTGTCTTCATCACCACTGTCATCATCACTGTCAGTCAAATTATAATGTCTCTTTACAGCCTCAGAGCGCAATTTCTCATCATCTGAGTCATCTGAATCACTCGCAGACCAGACACAAGTTGCTTCATCCATTTCTCTTTCCCAGGCCTCCCTATAATCCTCATTTCCTCGTTTACCATTTCCAAATCCTTCAGGGGGTTTGCTCTTGCCAACAATTGATCGAGACCCTGCCGCAAGAACAGCAGACATTTACGCAATCCAATGAGTGCACATAAAGATTATACCTAAAACCCAGCATAGATACACACAAAAGTGTAGTCGTGAGTGGTGAAAAATCCTCACTTTAAGTTTCTCCATTGCAGCTGACTGCGCAGACATTTAGTATGACCAAAAGAGCTATACATATGCAATAATGTGTACGGGTAAAGAAACTTATTTTCTAAACATGTATAGCTCTAGTGGAGATTTTCTTCGACAATGCATGTTCCGGAATGGACATAATACCCTATTGAATGCAATCAACGAATAGCATTCTGAACCTTTTCGAAGAGAATTGACAATTTTGTTCAAAAGCGAAGCCACGTAAAGTACCTCCAATTCTGAGACTGTTATAGATTAAGCGCTCCACTCTTCTAGAATGACAACCCAAGAGTGATCTGATGTCCACACCTGACCTGCAAATCGTGGCATAAATAAGTAATCTAGAGGAGCCCGATTGTTCTGAGTTTATAAATGGTATTTGCCGGAAAAACCCACTTGAAAAATGACTGAAATTCCAATAACCATTAACGAAAGTGCGCACAGGATAGGGATAAATGTGGGAACCCTACCTGGATACTGAAATTTGGCAGTGATAACAAGAAATACAGTTCAACTGCTCCCAGTAGAATGGCAGAGCTCTATCAATCGCACTGGTATATCGATGTTGCTTCATCCACTTAAATGCATGAAATGATAATGGAGTTCTACTCCTCAACTGGAACAGTGCCATGGTCGAAGCCGCTTCCTGCTCCAAGTCGGAATCGACAGGGGTTTGGGGTTTTTCTTGTAGCCAATTGAAATCATTTTAATTTATTTTCAAACGGATCAAAACCACCTTAGAGTTATGTTAGGGAGCTTAATTATATTGATGTAATAGTGAAATTGCCATTTCCCATTTAGTTTTGTTTATTTTCGGAGGATGTTTTAATATAATTAACAAGTGACGCGAGCGTCGAGTTCCTGCCGAGAGGTAAAAGGCATGTAGGTAGGAGTTAGGAAAAGTTTAGAGACAGCAAATAGGAATATAAATGTATTTAATTTTTGTAGGATGCATGGGGAACGTGATCCATAGGGACATGTGAAATGGCAACACGTATATATGCATAAGAGATATACGCATACATGTATCCACGAGTGCAATGTTTTTTTATTTAGGGAACCTGTTGATTGAAAAAATCATTAGTCATTTTAAATGGAACAAAGTTTTGGTGTACAGATATTTGTAATTGAGTTATTTTAGTTTATCATATTAGAATATGCAAGTGCTAATAGGAACAGTAGTGTTAGGTGGAAGATTGATAGGGGTAGCTCATTTGAGTATAAACTTTTGTAAGATTAAGGAATGTTTTTTTTTAAATGTAGTGTGAAGATTAGTATTATATAAAGCTATTGATTTTATTATAAGTAAGATCTAAATCCTGTGTATGTAATATGATAAGATATTTTTGTGTATAGAACAATGTAATTATATTACAGTAAATTGTTAGATGAGTGACTAGAAAGCTATTGATTTTATTATAAATAAGATTTTAATATTGTTTATGTAATATGAGTAAAAATTTGTGTTTATATAATAAACAATAAGTAATTTGCAAAATTATAATAAAGAACCTTACTACCTAAGATTAAATTTGTGTAACTATAACATAAAATGTAATAGTTTAACTTATGAAAATGCAATAAGTGTAAAATTTTTTACAATAAATTCTTAGATGAAACTGTACAAAGGTATTGATTTTATTATAAATTAGATTTGAATGTTGCTAATGAATTACGAATGAATATTTTTTTGTGTATATATTTTAAAAAAAAATTAATTAGAAAAGATATAAAGAATTTTATTAGGTAAGATAAAATGCAGGTACAATAAAATAATGAACATGTTTGTAGCACTTTGTGTATAAACATTAAATTATTATAATAATGTATAGTAAAATATTCTTATAATGTTTGTAACAATGCTTGAAGCATAAAGTGTACATGGAGGCATTTAGACATTTAGCGATGTGCACAGAATGCACAAAATAGTGAAAACCATCGTCGGCACCAGAGCAAGCCTGAAAGCGTGATGAGACTGAAATTGCATTTGCATATTACAAGTATGAACATTAAATTATTATAATAATGTATAGTAAAATATTCTTATAATGTTTGTAACAATGCTTGAAGCATAAAGTTACATGGAGGCATTGAGACATTTAGCGATGTGCAGAATATGCACAAAATAGTGAAAACCATCGTCGGCACCAGAGCAAGCCTGAAAGCGTGATGAGACTGAAATTGCATTTGCAGTATTAAATGAAAGAAAACAAGATAAATAAACTAGTTAGTACGAATGCATATATGGAAGAAAAGCATTAAAATATGGATCCATGTAAAGACATATGCATGCACGAATGTGTACATGTGTCCATTTAACTTGGTATGTTAAGAAGAATCTATATATGCCTGCGTCCATAAAGTTAGAAATGTTAGAAACAAGTTACAGCTTGTACAAGAAGTAGAAAAACATTACAGATTGAAACAAATGAGCAATACATTAGTAAACAAGAATGTATATATGCCTATGTGCGAAAGGTAGAAAAATGTCTGAAACAATTTGCATTTGATAGATATGAAAAGAACATTTATGATCGAAACAAAAGAATCATACATTATTGTTTTTTGACCAAGTGTATTAAGGATATCCAACTATGCACTTGAATGCATGGATATATGTAAATATTTATGAAAAATGACTATACATTTTAGCCTCCAAGAAACTATGATATGTGCTCTTAGTTATCTGCAATAAACATGTTATAGTATAAAACATTTTCAAAGGAAGTCCTGAATACAATTCTATGTTGTCATAGTTATTTTGAAAGCCCTCAGTGTTTAATTGCATAACCTTGATATTTTTTTCAATTTTTTCTTTGGTATGGTGTGAATTTTGTTGTAATGGTTGAAGGTATATTTGAGCTATAGATAGATAAAGATATGTAAGGGTGGTAAAGAAGTATGAGTGATGTAAGTGCAACAAAGAGAAGGAATTGAGAGAATGATGTAATGCAAGTAAGGTATATGAATGCCATATGGAAAGTATTAGATATGGGAAGGAATGATATGTGAAATTGGATGTGAGAATGAATGGCATGTAAATTATATGAATTTATCATCTTCAAGTTATACGCTTAAAATTAAATGCAAGATATAAAAAAATTGAATGAGTGAGTTGGATTGAAGAAAAAAAAGGAATGCAAGACATTGATGTGATGCAAGAGAAGCGTATAAATGTATTTTGATATGTATTTGATTTGAGAAGAAATGATGTGCACGGGTGGAAATGGAAATGAGTGGATTCGATAGGGTATGAAGTGAACTTTTGTTCCAAGCAAGGGTGGAAGAATGTGTATTTTGTTATTGGTTATGCTTTATAAAATCATCATAGGGCTGAATGTCTCATTATAAATACAAAAGAAATACTAGTGTCTCATTTCTCACTCTCCTTTGGACTAAACAAAGTTCCAAGATCCTTGAGCTTCCTCGAAATGTGACAAGAGATGAATAGATATAAAAATATAATGATATTTAAGGATGCAAGAGTGAAAAGAGAAACACCAATGAACATTAGCACCTTTGAAATGGGTGCATTTCCACATTTGCAGTAACTAATTCCCTTTATGACCTTATCAACGAAGCAAAAATGTATTATTATTTTGTTTGAAGTATTGAATGCAAATAATCCTAGACATTTGTAATAATGCTTGAGGTATGCATGTATAGATGTATGCATGTGCACAAAATGCAAAGAGTGTAAAGCATACATGACATGTGAACAAGAAATTTGAATGGAAAATAGTAAACTGAAGTAGAAATACAAATCTGTGAAAGCATAGCGATGCTCAAGTAGCATTTAAAGTAGGAAGCGAAAGGAAAACAGGGAAAACAAATTATATACCAGCAAAGCATATATCAAAGGAATGCATAAATATATGGATCCATGTGAACATCTGTGCATGGAAAAATGTATAGATGTGCCCATGTAATTTGGTACAGAAAGCACAATCTATAAATACATGTGCAACCTGTTGAAATTCCTGTATAAACTTTAAAGCAAATGCATTTTCCTTTCTATTTACTTTCATTGTACACGTTAAAGGGAACTTGGGTTTGGCATTGTTGCAATGCATTTGGATACTTTGATTGTAAAGTAATAGTTTAGATCATTTTAAGTGTTATTGATTCAAATCTTTCCTTGAAATACGAAGGATGCATCTGAGTCTTGTAGGCAATGTACAGCTGTCCTATAGAGAGAGCTTTGGAACTAATGAGTTGTTATCAAGGATAGAGGAATACTGTTAAATATTGTGGTTATTGTCATCATAGGTACACATGGAAAATATGGAAACATATAGAAAGCAAGTGAACTCTTCAATAATCCCATGAAACATAGTCTTTGTATGCATCCATGCATACAGGTTTGCATGAATATATGTATGCATGCAATTATGTATATATGAATGCATGTATCTATGTTGCCATGTATATATGTGTGTATATAACAGATTACTGTTGCAGTGGAGAACATTAAATACATGGAGAAAAAAAAAACATAGAGCTATTGAGATATATATGCATGGATGCATCAGTAGACACATGTATACATAGAAAACAGAATTACATGGAGAGATGGAAATATGAACACATGTATACATGGATGTATGCATATGTGGATATAGGTGCAAATGCATACGTTACATGGAAAGATGTATTCATAAGCATATGCAAATATGGATGAAGGCATATATGCATATATGCATGTACAAACAATATGCATGAAAATATGATGGCCATGGGTTACCAGGATACATTACATGGATGCATGTTTACATTTGCAGTAACAAATTTCCTTTGTGATCTTAACCAAGAAGCAAAAGGTGTATTACTATTTTGTTTGAAATATTGAATGCAGAAAATGTTAAACATTTGTTGCAATGCTTGAGGCATGTTTGTAGACATGGATGCATGTATACATGTATCCATGTGCAGACAATGCAAAGAAGAGTGAAAGGCACATGACATGTGAACGAGGAATTTGAATGGAAAACACCAAAATCAAGTAAAAATACAAATCTGTGAAAGCATAGTGATGCTCAAGTAGCATATATGCATGGATGAATGTATAGTTGTGTCCATGTAATTTGGTACAAAAAGAACAATTTTTAGATGCACGTGTACATAAGCGATAAATTTTAGGAACAATTTGCATTTGAAACATATACAATATTGTTTTTAGAACAACTGTATAAAGAATGCCTAATGATGCATATGAATAGATGGAAACATGTAAATATTTGTTAAATCTTATTACACATAATAGGCTTGAAGAAACCGTTATACGTGCTTTTGGGGATCTTTAATAAACAAGGTTTAGAAAAGACATTATGAAAATAACTCTTGAATACAGTTGTATGTTATGAGTGTTATTTTTAAAGCCCTCAATGTTTATTTGCATAACCTTGATATTTTCTTCATCTTTTTCATTGTTTGTTATGGTGTGAATTTTGTTGTGATGGATGAGGGTATATTTGAGGTGTAGATAGATAAAGAAATGTGAGTGTAAAAAAGAAGAATGAGTTATGGAAGTGGAAGAAAGGGAGTGAATTAAGAGGACGGTGAGATGCAAATAGCGTATATGAATAAGTTATGAAAAGTATTTGAGATGGGAGGCAAGGATGTGGGATGGTGGATATGAGGATGAATGGGAATGTAAATGGTATGAATTTATCGTTTGGAAGTTATATGCTCACAATTAAATTCAAGAAATGAAAATTTCAATGAGAGAGCCGAATTTTGTGAAAAAAGGAACGAAATACATTGGTGTGATTGAAGACAAGCAAATAACTAGATTTGAAAATGTATTTGATTTGAGAAAAAAGGACGTGCAAGGGTGGAAATGGAAATGAGTGGAATCAATAGGGTATGAAGTGATTATTTCCTGCAACAAGCGGTGGAGGAATGTCTAATTTGGTATTGGTTATGCTTTTAAAAATCATCAAGGGCTGAGTCCATCAATATAAACACAGAAAAAAGGCCCATGTTGCATTTCTCACTCTCCCTCATACTGAACAAGGTACTGAGGTCCTTGAGCCTCCTTGAAATGCGACAATATAAGACAAAGTGGAAGTTTTTATGCATATACTATGGAAAAAATAAATATGGAAGACCATAAAAAAGAGAACATGTAAATGTTGATGCAGTGGACAACATTAAATACATGGAGAGAGAAATACGAAGAGCAATTCACAGATATATGCATGGATGCATTAACAAATACATGTATACATGGATGTATGCATATTTGGATATAAGTGCAAATGCATATTTTACATAGAAGGATGTATTCATATGCATATGCAAATATGGATGAAGGAATATATGCATATATGCACGTATGGACAATATGCATGAATGTATGTCAACATATAACTTTTAATTTTGTTATATTGGAAAACTAGTGCTATTTTTGATAAATCAACATTAGGAAATTAGCATTTAGCTATTTCTATTTATCATAATAGCTTTATAAACTATTGTTGTTATTGAAAATCAGTGAAGTGCGATCGCATAGTTTGATTAAATAAATTTATGCAAATGCAGAGTCTAGAAGAGTAGCGAGTAGAGATACATAATCCATGATTGCAAATTAAATGCATTGAAATATTAGGAAAAAGCAAAC